>JABUQX010037964.1:0-45427 GCA_015478945.1 Trachelipus rathkii
TAACGAGATTTTTTCGAGTTACATTGCCGCTTTTTCCTAAACAGCTGAAACCTTCGGTCAAATCAGCTTGAACGTCGACGAGCTTGTCCACCAGTGGAACGTTGTAATCGATAAAAAACAGAGCGTAATTACCGACGACCGAAAATCGAGATAACTTGCTAAGGCATCGTCGCGATCGCGTTTTGAACAAAAACGAAAGCTCGCGGCAAAAACAAAAATCCTCGACGCCGTCTTTAATTCTGTAAGCTCCTTTATTTCCTTTCCAAGCGTCGTTTACCAAACAATCGGTTTCGGGAGAAAATGACAAACAGTCGGTTTCACCTCCCTTGATGCAGACCTGAACTTGATATTCTAAGCGGTTCTCCTTTACATCCTTCACGATTAGGTTTCTAAAAAGCGACGTATCCTGATAATTCGTCATGATCATAGACTCGAAGGCGGCGAAAAATAGCGGATAGAAACTGTCAATTTTATTATCGACGCGAGAATAGTCTTCCCGGAGTTTATTAAAATAACCGTCTATGGTAAGCAATCGGACGTCGTCGCAGCACCGGCCTCTCCCGCCGCCGCCGCCGTCGCCAACTCGATCACTCGAAGACGATGACGAAGACGGCTGAGGTGGTGGTGATTCCTTTTCTTTCTCGACGCCTCCGCCACCGCCGCTCGCAGAACAATAAAAGCATTTGAGACACGTGACTCTATTACACGAATAGCAGATTAAACACGAAACTGCATCCAATTCTATTTCGTACGCGAGGTTTTCCTCCAAACAATGACAAAACTCGTATTTTTCTTTCGTCGCGCAGGAAATGAATTGGAACAGGTTTTTAGGGTGTGAAAAATATTCTTTTAGGGTCAACATTTTAACGAAATGAAATATTCCGGAACCTAGCCGCGTTTGATCGGTATTTACCTCGGTCTCTTCTTCTTCTTCTTCTTCTTCTTCTTCTTCGAATTTCTTAACTAATTCGGTTATTTCCTTCTTGTTACAAGAACAATCTAAATTTTCCACCCAAGAAAACATTTTACGTTTCTCGTTCTCTAAATCGTACTTTTTTTTATTAAAATTATTATTATTATTATTAATATTATTATTACTATTATCAGTAGACGACGACGCGGGACCGTCGTTGAAATTCCGGCCACCGCCGCCGCCGCCGCCGCTGCCAAAATCGGGATTCAGCAAACATTTCGCGTCACCTAAAAGTTCCAAAAGCGTGTCACTCGTTACGAGCATTAAATTGCCCTCCGCCATTTTTTTAGATTAAATTAAAAAAAAGCTGTTAATTAATATGTTGGCGAAAAACGCATTCTTTGTAAAGGTAAGTTATTTTAAGTGGATAATCCGTTTTTATTTTTAATTATCTATAATATTCTTTAATTTTTATTTATTATTCGATATTTGTTTTTACTAAATATCAGTTTATTTATTTATCGGAGTTTTTTTTTGTTATAGGAAAATTGCGATTTAGTCATTATTCATCACGCTCGCGCGACGCGACACGAAACTCGAGTTATGGGGAAAACGTCTCTTAAACGCCACCAACTCTTCCAAACCATCACGAGTTTTAAAGATTGCGTTCCAGTCCGAACTATCCATTACGCCAAAAATGTATTCTTTTGGTCCATAGAAGACACTAAAGAACTATTAGCCTTTAAAGCGGGGGAAGAGTCATCGAGGATCGGTCTTTTTTATCCATCGATTATTTCTTCGTCTTTTAATTTAAAAGAAGCTCCCTGGGAGATAGGCGTGACTCGCTTTAACGAGTATCGGCTTTTCGAGCCGCGGCACCAAGAGTTCGTACAATTTTACGTCAAAACCCCTTACCCTCTCGATCTTTTTGAAAGTAAAAGCGGCCGTCACAACCGCGGAGAACACGATTTACACATTAGGTGGAAATTTTCTCTCCTGGATGAGGATTTGCGGGGAGCGGATACGATCGAAGAGGATCACAAAATTGTGCGTCACGACGCTTTATCCGAAAACGAACCGCTCATCAAAACTCAAATATTTCCAAAGGATTGTCTATCGGAAGTTCTCGGAAAGAGATGCGTGATTTGCGCCGAGTTACACGTAACACCCGTTATTCCCTTTCCTCTAAATTTCGATTTCCGCTATTATTTTGGGAAAAACCTGGAAACTGCCAGTTTCGATTCTCTTCACGAGAGTATGCATACCAAAAACAGCAGTAGCAGTAGCCTCGCGATCGGCGGTCACCTTAATGGGAATAGTAGTAGTAGTAATAGTAGTAATAGCAATAGCGGTCGTATTGTCAAGAGCGACGATCGGTTTTACGGTTTCGATTTTTACTCCCCTACCGATAAGCGCGAGTATTTTACGGATCAGTTGATTATCACGTTCGACGGATTGCGCGAAAACAACAACTATCACAACCACCTACGCGATCCAAAGCGTGATACGTTTCATCTGAAGAAAAGTTTAATCCGCCCGCAAGAAGCTATATCTTTGATGAAGGAAAAAATTAACGATAAGGGGTTGAAGCGCCTCGCGATAACTCAACCCGTTTCCCGCTACACGGCCGAAACGTTCGTTTACTATTTAGAAACCGGGCGAATGAATTTGCCTGAAGATAAAATAGTAAGCGGTTTATTCGCCATCAACGACACGACTCACGGACTTTTGAATTTAGCGCAACTCTACGATTTGAACGTGCTTAAGCTCCTGTGCGCCATATACGCGACTAATTTCGTCCTCAACGAAGAGAACTGCTTAGACTATTTCGTTAAAATGAGAGAATTTTCGATTCGAAAAATAACTTCGAATATGGGAGATAAAGGACTATATATCAGAGTTATTTCTAATGCACCTAGAGTTTATTATTTCACTCTTATACAGAGACGTATATCACTGAGCTAACGCACAAATTTCTGGCATAAAATTTTGCAAGAAAGTACGACCTCATTAATGTCCAAAGAAATCTACTGAGTTCGCCTAGACTTTCCCCTTAATTACGAATATACTATTTTAGTCCTAAATTTACGCGATTCTTTATTTCGATATAATATTTACGCGAATAGGAAAACAGTTTTTCACTAATCTAAATTACTATAATTATATTTGATCTGAAAGAAATGCGTAATAAAGAAAATTCTAAAAATATATAAGAGACCATTAGAATGAATAGATAATTTATTATCAATAAGATATTCAAAATTGGATGATGGCTAGTGAAAATAGTTTTATTATAATAAAAAAAAGATTTTTTATTAAAAGTTTATTATTATCTTTATATTTTAAATTATATAATTATTATTTTATTTTCTATTATTATATATTTTACTTTATATACTTCTATACCTATATAGTGAAAAATTTTTTAACTTTAATTAGAAAAAAAAAATTAAAAAATATTCTAATAAAAAATGAATTTATAAATACGAATAAAATTAAATAATTAGATTTCCCCCAGAAAGATATATACACAATTTTATATTTCAAGTTCAACTATAACATCGCACGTTTTTTCAATAATATATAATAAATATTTAGTTAGGATTATTTGAAAGATAATATGAAACTTGTACTTTGATTATATTTTTACTTCGTAATTCAAAAGGGTCTTGATTTGTTAAATATATGTTTTTTTTTTCTTTTTTACACCAAAGAAATAATTCAGGGCCGATCCTAGCTTATAACGTATATTATAGGGGTCAAGATCTAAATCTAATGTAAATAACAAAAATTATAATTATAATTTTGAAAAGTCCCTTCGATAAATTTATTGTAAAAAATTTTAGAAAAAAAAAATATGCGATCGGGAACTTAGACATTAAACGGTACGACCAAATGAAAAATCAGTACGTTAAATAAAGTTTAAAATTATTAAAAGACTACCTTGAGTACTATATTCTAATATAGTTGTTGATATTATTAGGAGAGTCGATTCCGTAGGGTACGCAGTTATTATTTTCAATCGGGTTAATCGAGGATGGGCTGATCTATAATCTATTCTTTTTGATAATTAATTGGGTTTTCACTAGAAACGTTCTGAAACAGTAGTATATAATATTCATTTCCAATATATGGCGAGTAAGCCTTTGAAACAGTAACATATACTAAGTATTTTAGTAATTACGATCTCTACTTATGTGATTCCAGTAATAACTTCGATGTTCTTAATAGATATCCCAAAACCTGGAAAAAAATTTATTGTTAGGAGTATCTCTGTGAATTATATAAAAAAAAATAATGTTTTCACCAAAAAAAAAATTGGCGATCGGGATACTCTATAGACAATCGTATGAGTATCAGTCAATATTAAGTGACAATATATAACACGATCATCCCGTGCCTGAAATGAAATACTTATATAAATAAGGGTAAGTGCTACGGGTATAAGTAATGTTTTGAACACATATATATTCGATCAGCCGAGATAAATAATCTTATTATAAGTATATCTATATTCCATAGAGATCCGATGAAATCGCATCACTAAACGGTCCGACTTCTCTTACATAAAATATTATTTAAGTAGAAATTAAAATTTAAATATCAATTTCTAGGGTAAATATGTTTTGCTTACTAAACGTATATCTAAAATTATAGTACTGGCTATAAATAGTATATAATATATAATTAATTTCGAATAGTTAAACATAGCGATGAATAAACGAAAAAATGATCAAAGAATTTTTTTTACTTTTCTTTTTTAAATCAATAAGATACCATATCTCCAGACCTTTGTTTATGTGCGTATTCTTTTTGATTTTATTTTCATGGAAACAGCGAGTGACTTTCAAGAAATCTAGACCTTGGATTACTAACCGTATCCCACTACAAAAATAATTTTATTTATATTAAAGAACAACGGGAATAGGTATATAAGAAACAACCTGGAGCCTCAAAAAAGAATATATAAATATTATATAATAAGAGTCATGGGTCACGCAGGATATATATCAACAAATTATTAATATAAATATTTTTTAATAATTTGAAAATTTCAAAAACTTATATTAGTAAAATACTGAGAGAAATACCTCTCGTGATTAAATCGTTTATCGCCCTAATTTATACTTATGCTCCATTTTTAATATACCTGTATATATAAACGAATATATGTGTTAAAATAATTAGAATAATTTACCTATTTCCTATTTTCTTATCTTCACTATATGAGGAGAGAAAGTATCCGATTCCTGCGTATATAGGAATTTGAACATCTAAGGCAATTGAGAAAAAATATATATTCTATAAGAGGGATAAGTCACAGAGTCCGTCCAAAGAGGCGTGGAATACTCTATAGATACTCTGAGTTTTCCGAACTAACAGACCTTCTAACACGTACGTAACGATCCGCCGAGATTAGACATAAATGAACAGTAACTTTCTAAGGAACTCGATGCTCCTATGTGTCGATAACCAACAATAAGAATCAACACGATACACACAAACCCTAGAAACAAATCCTATATTGTTTCAGGACCTTCACTCTTCGCACCTTGGAAATAAGACGAAGACTACAAAAAAAATATTTTTATAAGACTCAAGAAAAAATGCAGTTTGTATTTGCGATCGGGAAGCGGTGGTACTACACATGTTAGTAGGTTTACGTTCTTCTAAATAGTGGACATAGATTTCACCGATTCCTGATATAAGAGTAATTAATTGATATGAGTTATAATAACTAGGAGTGCTTGGGATATTATTATATAGGTTTGCAACGATATTTCGGATCCTGAACACGAAATTATTATACAATTATAACAAAAGTATTTTATATCTCCGAGGAGGGGTACAGAGTCTAGCAGGATCGATCCTCATCCACAAATACAAAAGTTCCGAAACTATTCTATCTCATATATATTATATAAGAGTAATAATATATTATAAATAATTATTTCTGTAAATAAGCTTTGTATTATATACTTTAAACGTTATATCATAAAGCATGCTAGAGTTAATAATAATATTTCGACTATAAGTAAATGTTTAAAAATTCAACATTGTTTGAAAAAGTAAAATTAATTTTTATCTTTTCGTTTTTAACCTCATACTATAAGATACATAAACTCATAATTTATATTAGATTTCACATTTTTTGATTTTTCTGAAACAGCGGAGACTTTTCAAAAAATCTAGAAAGTTACCCCTTCAAAAATATTTTAATTAAAGAAAACGGAATATTAGAGGAGACTAAATTAAAAAAATTATGATAATTCCCTTTAACAAAATTAATTAATTTTTTAAAATTTAAACACTTATTTATCAAAATATTTTTAATGTTACTTTTATCCATTTTATATACGTTTAAACGATTATATGTTAAAAATTATTTACTCCTATTCCTATCTATATTATAGGAGAAGTCGATTCCGTTAGGGACGTTTCTTAGGGTATCGAGGAAGGGCTGAAAATTAGATTATTTAGGTTTCCGAATACGTTTAAACGTAGTAGAGGCGATTAGCATATGAATACAGTAAACAGGTTTTAAGAGACTTCCGATTCTCGCCTAAAACTGTGTCGTAACCGACACCATGGTGCGTAAGTTCACCACAATAACCTGTAAAAAATTATTGTATAGGTCTAAGATGAAAAAAAAATAATTTTTTCCTCAAAAAAATTATGCCGATCGGAACTTAGACAAAATCGGGAGATATACGTCAATAATAGGGGGACAACCAACACACATACCGAATCCAATTGAAAATGTATACTTAATATTAATCGGCAGTGCTCCGGGTTTTTAACTGAGGTTTGAACGCTTCCCGACGCCACCGAAATATTCTTACTATTGTATCTAATTCTCCCGGTGAGAGATCCGGAGTGAAATGCACTAAACGTTAGTCGAACATTCTTCTAAATAATATAGCTCTTCTAGAAATAAATTTAAATTTTTCTGTAAATAGTTGTTGCTTAATAACGATCCGAAATGAATACGTCTCGGTTAGAGTAATAAAATATCTTTCGATACGAAAGTAAGTCTTAAAGGAATGAGGGGTAAATTCGGATTCTATTTGATTTCCATTATGTAATGCTTTTAATAGAATTAACCACAAACTTTTACAATATTTATATTTATACACCTATCACATTTTTGATTTCTTCTCGGAAACAGAGCGGATGAACTTATTCAAAACAATGATTACAAAGTTAGCCCCTACACCAAAAAATATTTTAATTAAAGAAAACGGGATTTAGAAGGAGACTTAATCTCATAATAAAGATTATGGATATAATGAATACTCGCCCATTTAACAATAATTCATTAATTTTTAAAATTTAATACACTACCTTATTCTCAATCAAGTAATATTCTTTTAATGTTACTTTGTTATCCATTTTCTATATACGTTTTAAATCGATTATAATTCGTTAAATCATTATTTTAATCTCACTTTTCCTATCTACTCATTTATATGGTAAGTATTATTCGAAATTTCCTGTGTAGGGACAGTTCTTAGGTTAATTCGAATGGAATGGCTGATATTTTAGATATTTTTAAGGTTTATTCCAAATACGTTTAAACGTCAGTAGTAGGCGATTGCATATGAAATTACATATAAATATTTTCTAAAGACTCTGTAATCTTTACTCCATTTTGATGTTCGTATAATCATCTCTTACTTATTCATTTATTTTTATATTAATTTATTATATTATATTATTTATTAGGGCAATTCTTGATATGATTTATCGGGAAAGTAATCCGGGGCAAAACATTGTCATAAAGATTCAAACCAATATACATAATTGTCCTTCACTTCGTATGAATGAGAAGTGGTAAATAGTCTTTTTACATGGAAATACACAGATTGGAATCTCAAAGTTCCCCAGAAGAGCGTGAGAAAAGAATTTCTGATATAGGAATCGATTCTCACTGCATGAACACAAAAAGAAATAATTGTTTTGAGACATAAAAAAATATCACTTATTAATGGGACACGATTCGGATGACTCTCGCAATAGTACATCGAAATGTTTCAGCCTCCAATAAGGTTGTTACCAACCCTTACGCACTCAACTACGTCTGCACTATAGTACCTATAAATTTAGTAGTTTATCAATGGAGTCTCTGAGGGTGATTGTAATTTAAAAAACTACAGTAGGTTGAACCGTATCTTCCCGAACGTGCCGAAATATCTTAGAAATCCTAGATTTTAACGATTATTTTCTAAAAGAGATCCATGACTGAAATCACCACCAAACTAAGAAAATCGTAGCTCGGAGCCTAGTCGTGCGTCTAATAAATATTTTAAGGGAATATGGCATTTAATTATTATTTTCTGTCAAATTTAGTTGCGTAATAAGCTTAACGTATACTCATACTATGCTCGTTGACTAAAGTAATAAAGATATTTCGGATAGAATACTGTTTATAAATAAGCGAGAGTGGGCGACTTAAGAGCGAGACAATTTCTTTTAATCTTTTTTTTCATTCTTAAGATAATCATAAATCATATTATTATTTTCCACACATTTTTGACTTACTCTTACTGAAAACAGGCGGGAGACTTTTTCAAAAACTCTTCAAAATCCACGCTGCACTCTATCAATAATTATTCTTAATTAACAGACAATGAGGATATATTGTATAGATCTATAATGTAAATTATTAGACAATTATGGAGTCAATTTCCCTTAAACAAATTTAATTATTTTTTAAACACTCTTACACAAACTTAATTTTATCAAAATATTTTGTATGTTCTTTTAATCTCCAGTGTTTATATACGTTTGTCAACAATTCCGATTATGTCGTGTCTATTTAATATCTTTACTCCTGATTTACCTATCTATATTTAATTGAGGCAGTTAGAGATACTGTAGTTTTCCGTCCTATGGCCGGACGCTTCCATATGTCTATAGAGCGAGTTTCGAGGAATAGCTGGCTATCGAATAATTTAGTATTATTATCTAGCGTGGAGTATCGTTAATAAAACGTAGTAAAAGACGGCACAAGAATATAATCAGAGAATATAGAAACAGTAACATTTCTAGGTATCGACTCTCTTCCGTAATGTTAGTCAGTAACCACGGCATGTCAACTCAAGTTCTCAACCAACAATAGATAAAAAAGTTTAAATGTTTAAGGTCTCGCATGAAAAAAAAAATTTATATTTTATTTCCAAAAAATAGCTTGCATAAGGTGAGTGTTCTAGATCGGGACGATTCAGATCACCTGATTACGAAGGTTACTAGCTCAAAATTAAGGGGAAAAAACGGTCAATGATAAATACCTCGAGTATAGATAATGATAACTGGATTTTAGGAATTTATCACAGTGACGTGCTGGTTTTAATAGGTTTTGAAGCGTATTTCGAACGCCCGCAAAATATGTCACTAGTCTTTACACTTAAGTATCTATCTAACCCCCCAGATCCCGACACTGAAAACGCCACTAAACGAGTCGACTTCCTCATAACAATATTAAAAATTTTTATGTGAATAAACTTTAAAGATTATTCTCTTGTATAACAATATGTGTTGCTTTAATTACGGAATATCAAGATATACTTGCTGGCACTAGAGTAATAAAATCATTATATATCCGACTAATGAAAAGTGGTTTATATTACACAAGGTAATAGCACACGACGTGAGATTATCTGGAAAATATATATTTTTTCACTTTTTTTTTATACTTCATACATATGTATAAATAAGCTCCAAACTTGAGGAGCTACTTATTTTTCGATGACATTTCTTTTGATTATTTTAATGAAATATCATTGCATGGTTGAACTATTATCAAACAAAATCTAGAAAGTTACCTTGAGTGACTCTGAGATCCATATGGCATAGTTTAATTAAGAGAAAGGACGGGATATTTATTTCATTCTGTAGGAGACCATTAAATTCAAAAAAATATGAATAACTCTTCTCTCTCCTCTTTAATCTAATCTATTCTTATATCTAATTCTTTAAAATTTAACACACTTATCTCTTATCAATATACTATATTTTTAATCGTTACTTTTATCCATTTCTCATTTATACTTCGCTTTAATCATCTGATTATTACTCTCTTCTTTCTTAAACATATTAATTTACTCCTATTCCTATCTATTATTTATACCCGGAGAAGTGATTCCGTTATTGGTGACGTTTTCTCTTTAGCGTATTTCGAGGCAAGGGCTGATTATTTAGATATTCTAGGTTTCGATATACTTGTTAAACGTTGTAGACTTTACTGGTCTGATTAGCATATTGAAACACAGTATACTTTCTTTAAGCTTGACTTTCTCTCGATTCTCCCTCATTGTGTCTGTGATGATTGCGAGGATGTGTCAACTGGTCTTGAGTCAAATGTGAGTTACAAAACTCTGAATAAAAACTCCTTATATCTGTCTTAGAGAGACGGTCTTTCTCGATTGAATTCTAAAAAAAAAAATTTTTCCAAAAAAAATTATGCGATCGGAGAGAACTATAAGACATCAGAGACGGATTTCTCATCAAATTATGAAGGGACATGGCAGTAGTCACCCGCATGTTGAAATGATACTAATAGTAACATTGGTAAAATTGAAGGTGGCTGGGTTTTAATAGGTTTGAACGTATTGGTCGGAGTCGCCGAAATACTTTACTAGTGATCATATTCACCGAGACTCCTGATGTAAACGACCACTCACAAACCACGACGTTTCGAACTTCACTCATAATAGTATTTAAGAATTAAATTGTATATATTATTTTGTTCTGCCTTGTAAAAATACGTTGTTGAGGGAAATAACATATAACCGTATTTACTGGTCATATAGATAGAGAATAAATACTTTGCGGATATAAGTATAAGTGTTTCAAACAGGAGATAGACAGAGCTTAAGAGGAATACTATTTTATGTTTTCTCTTTCTCAATTCTAAAGCCATCACCAAACTCATATTGTTTATTTCACACATTTATATTGACACTCTCTCAGTTCTGAAACATAGCGGATGATATATCAAAAATCTAAGAGTTTATAAACGACTATAAGTAAATAGCTTTTAATTAAGAGAACCACCAGAGGCTGATTCTAGAGTTGAAGACTAAATAAGAAATGTAGTAATAATACACTCAATTCCCTTTTTAAACAAAAATTAATTAATTAATTAAAATTCAAATAAAACCACTAAATTTAATTACATCCAAATTATCTAATTTATAATGATTACAATTTAATACGTCACATTATATACGTTTTTGTGGCAACCTATTTTATATGTATAACTAAAACTAACTATGTTACGACCTATTCCTAACTCTATATTATTCACTCCAGGAACGAAGATACGAATTAAAATCTCACAGATGGGGACTTGATTATTCATCGGGTATCGTTATGGATATGGGCTAGACTATACATAGATATATTTTCTGAGATAATTACAGATTACGTTCAAACGATAGAATATAAGGGGATAATTTAGATCACTATTGACAGAATTAACAATTTCTAAAGGACTACAATCATCCCAATTGTGTACGTAAAAACTCGATACTTAAAGGAGCTATACCCAAAACTTGAAAAAAAAATTTTTTTGAAGTGCAGATGAAAAAAAAAATTTATATATACCAAAAAATAACATGATAATACAGTAGATTCGCGGGAATTAAGCACATCGGAGGTATACGTCATAATAGACGATACATAATATCCGGACTCCGTTGAAACCTATGAATATACCTATACTAAAATTACTAGAAAAGGAGTACCTATGGTAATTTAATAGAGATATTATGAACGTATTTACGACACCGTAATGATGTTTAACTATAAGTAATTAATAATTATATACCCTGAGATCACGAATGAAAAACGACCTAAACATACATAAGGAGTCAACATCTCTTCATAATATAATTTAGGTATTAAAATTAGGGGATTATTTCAGTAAGGGCTTACTTAATTGCAATAATTAGCATGACTAGAGTAATAAAATATTTTCGTTATAAAGTAACTGATGTTTAAAACATAGGAATTCGACTAAACGAGAATTATTATGTTTTTCTTATTAAACCTAAGATATCCCAAACATCATTATTTATTTTCACCACTTTTATTTGGATTTTTCTGGGAACACGCAATCGAGACTTAACCTCAACAAATCTAGGAAGTTAACATTCTTATTCCTATAAAAATACTTATTCTTAAATAAGAAAAACCTCAAAGAAAGAACTAAAATTTTAAAGGAAACATAAAAAAAAATATTTCCACTTTTTTAATTATATTAATAATATTATTAACATTTTTTTAAATATTATAAAATTTTCCAAATTTTATTATTAAATATATTTTCATAATTTTATACATTCTCGCAATTTCATGCTTATAACGTTTATATTATTATTATTTAAATTAATATTGATTTAACTTAGTCCTATTCCTTTCTATATTATAGGAGAAGTCGATATTCCGTATAGGACGTTTACATCGGGTATATTTTTCGAGGTAATGGAGCCTTGATTATTTTAGATATCTTGGTTTTATCCGACATAAGTATCATAATCTGTAGTAATATATTGGAGAATAAGTCTCTATGAATCAGTAACTATTTCTAAAGGACATCTATTTCATCATTCATCCTTTTATTGATAAGTTTCGATTAATACATTCGATTAATCTTAATAGTTATCTCCAAATACGTGGTGAAAAGGGAATAATTTGTGAGGTGCGATGAAAAAAAAATTTTTTTCTCGAAAAAACATTATTCTCATGCGATTGGGACACCGCTTTAGATTCTTATCGCAATGGTTAGTCAAATAGCTTTGGGGATTATTGCTCCAAGAACACGTTATTGATTACTAAATGAGATACTATAATAAGGGAGTTTAGATAACTGGGGTTTAACTAGGTTTGATAACGTATTTTTCGACAAGTCCGACAACTAAATATGTATACTAGTATCTATATTCCCTCCCTAATCTGAGCTATCCAGAATTTGAACGCACAAACAAAAGGATGTCACTAAACTTCTCTCATTATTATTTTAAGGATAGAATAGACATTTAATTTCTGTAAACTAATATCATTACATAGCTTTGACTAGAGTAATAAATATATTTATTCAAATAAGTAAGTGTTTCAAATGAATCGCCATTTCTTTCAGTTCTTCTTATGTTCGAGTTTTTTTTTCTAACCTATCAGATAAAGAAACTCATCCTTCTATTGCCACTTCTAAGTGTGTATTCCACATTGATCCATTACTTTCTGAACCACGTAACCGAGATTCTATTCTACAAATCTAATGGAAGTTACCGCCTATTAAAAATATATAATTTTAATTCAAAGATATAAAACGGTGGGTCTTTTAGGGGAGACTTGCTATAATAAGGAATGAATTTTCTAAGATTCTGGGGTGAAAATAAAAGCAGTTTGGGTTTCTTAAATTTAAACACTATCATTATTTGCATTTATGTTAAATGCTGCCTTCATTATTTTAGATTTTAGGTTATATACTAGTTCTATATATCTATAAATATTTTCTCATATTTTATTAAATATTTTACTCGCCTATTTCTTCTTTTATATAGTTCTGAAGAGCATGTTGTTCGCGTTATTAAGGACGTTTCATATTCATCGGGATTAATGAGGATTAGGGCTGATATATTTTCAGACTATATGCTTCTCAAAAGCTCAAAGCCAGTACAGTTCCAGTAGCCTTTCCGATAACCAGTAACTTTTCCTACGCGACTCCGATCTTCCTATGTGTTCGTAACCTCGTATGTCTATTAGTTCCACTAAAAAAACTGAAAAAATTTCTGTGGGTTCCCTCCTCGATGAAAAAAAAATTTTTTCTTACAAAATTCAAATTATGAACGATCCCGGAGAATTTAGCATCGGAGGTTATACGCTATCTAATTACGGCGAATAACTATTTAATATATCCGCAAAACGCCGTTTGAAAAAAGATATATATAAGGGATCGTAATCAAGGGCTTTAAATTCATTTTGAACGTCATCTCGACAATCTCGGAATATGCTGGCTATTTACCGACTCTTATTTCCCGAGATCCAATGCACATAGATCGCTGCTGACTCAATTTTAAAGGAGGTGGGCTGACTTTTTTGGCTTCTTCTTTTCTCATTGAAGTAGGGTTAATTTGTTTTTTTAGGAATAGATTTAAATATTTCTGTGAATAGTTGTCTTTTCTCCTTCACATATTGGCGCCTTTACACTCACCCATATTTTTCATTCTTATTATTATAATAGACTGGCTAGAGAGTAATAATCATACAAAATTAGGGTAAGTTATAAGATTATATAAGTGGTTTATCTAAAGGATTATGCGATCAAAACACGTGAAACTTTGGTATAATATACTCGCTTCTCCCCTCTTGGTTAACGTGGAGCGCCATAATTACCAAAGAAAAACATTCTCTATATATTTCATTGGATTTGATATCATATATATTTTATATAATTCCCTATATACTACATTTATGATTTTTTATCTATCTGATTATAACTTATGCGGAAACTTAATTAATATTATTATATCATTTATTTATATATGAATAATATATTATTATATACGATTTAAACGATTATATATTTGTTAAATATTTACTCTATTTCTCCTATCTATTATTTATAGGAGAAGTCTTAGATTCCGTCATAGACGACGTTTCTTCAATCGGTATACGAGGAATGGCTGATATTTTAGATCATTTTCTAGGTTTCCGAATATCGTTCAACGTAGTATTATCGGTCGAGTAGTCTTTGAAAACAGTAACATGTTCTAAATAGTTGATACTCGATCTTAATCACTTTATGTGTCTTGTAACCAGAGTCAAATTGATCTAAGTTCTCCATAAACCTGAATTACAAAAATATTTGAGGTTCTTCGAATGAAAAAAAATAATTCTTTCCTAAAAAATTCAATGCCGATCGGGAAACTTAGACATTCGAGATTACGTCAAATAGCCGATACCGAATTACCCGTTTGCAATTGCCATTACTAATTACTAAATGGGAGTATCATACTGGGTTTTAATTATGTTTTGACACGTATAATTCGACACCGTTAAAATACATTATTACAGTAATCTATTCCGCAAGATCCACGAATGATACAGCGCCAACTAAAGTAGAGTCGACTCCCCTCCATTAACATATTTGGAGAATAAGATTCGTTCGGAAATTATTTTTTATCATGTAAATAGTTGTATTAGCTCTATAACGATTAATATTCTATATAGCCTGGCTAGAGTGATAAAATATTTCGATAGGTAAGTGTTTAAAAAGGATATTTGCGACTTAAAACGAGTCAATTTTTATGTTTTTTTTAATATGCTAGGATTAACCAAACTCTATATTTTCTCTTTTTTTTATTTACCTAACCATTTTTATTGATTTTTCCTGAAACTATTCTGTATAAGATTCCTACATAACAAATCTAGGAAGTTTACCTTTTAACCCTTAAAAAATATTTATATTAATTTAAAGAAAAAAGTATATTTATAATCATTACTCGGGTGAATTTTTACGAAGGAGTTTTTAAAAATTACATTACATAAAAAACTATTATCAATATATCTCCGGATTTAGGGCTAGAAAACTACCATTATTTTATCATATATTAAACTCTTCACATGATCATAATCTTAGAACATGGTTTGCCACTATTTTCCTCTTACACTAAAATAATTTTGTTCCTTGAGAGGTGTCTACCCGGTTAACGGTTGTTGAGTTACCCCCTCCGGCTCCCGTAGAACGAGTTTGTCTCCGGTGCCACCCGGAAGGGTGCTGGCCACCAAAAAAGGAATGACGTAGAACGGTTGAAATTTGAGATGGTATAAAAGAGAAAGAAGTAAGTAGAAATCCGGATTCGATCTGGCTTCGGCGCAGGTACTGCTCCAGTTGATGCTGCCGAGTTGTAATATCTTATAAATAATTGCGATATGGTGGTGTCCTTAATATGTTATTGCCCGAAGATTATCTCGAATATGAGGGTTATAAGTTTACGTAAAAAGGGGTGTCAGGGAACCCCGGAGGGGGAGGTCTCTCCAGTTTGAAATGAAACGGTAATCAATAGAGATAATGTGAAGACAGGAGTCGGAGTCAGAGATATGAAAAGGACGACGAAGGATCTTGAGTCTGATTAAGTTGAGTTTGAAAGGCACTGTGCTAGCTTCTTTGTGCTGGTTGCCCCGATGTAAAGCAAACATCGTATAAATACAATGTTGTGTCCTATATATTTAGGTTTGTAGATTTCTTGAATTATGATGTTTCAGATCTTCAGAAAAAAAAATTAATTAAAAAAAATTGCGTTTTACACCATCTAAGCAGCAAATCCAGTAAATCAACACCACCTACCCTCCTCACAGCCATCACATGATCTTATTGTTGACATTATCTAAGATCCCAACGTTCGTATTTCGTCGAAACCAGGCACGGGTCTTATTATTCTTTTTAGGTTTTCTTCTTAACCTTAAAAAAATTAGCTTTTTTTGGCACACCCTATATGGCAGTTAAATTCTAGTTAAATTCAGTAAATCAAACAATCCACCCTACTCCTCCCCACTTCCAACCAGTGATTCTAATTGATCTATTTGATTCAATTCTATTTGTGTAAAATAACAACAAAAACTTTTTATATTTAATTTTATTTTTTATGTTTAAAAAATAAAATATATATTTTTTACTAAACATTTTATATGCACTTTTAATGTTTAATAGAAGTAAGAACTTATTGCGTTTTAATAGATAACCTAAAATAACAGTAAATGCACAAAATCAAACATACCACCATACCCTCACCCATTTCAAATTATTGATTCTACTATTTGATACGATTCTGTTAATCTATTGAGGGACGTACTTTATATTTGTGTGAGGAGCACTACTATTACTCTTGTATTTTCATCTAGTCATACTTTTGTTATTAATATTATAAAAATAGGAGAAAAAAACTTTCTTGTTCTTTATGTATATATTAAACCGGAGTATAATTGGGATTTTGCATGTTTAAACACTCTCACCAACTACGAGTAATTCGAGGATAGCTCGGGGTTGGGGCTCAGAATATTTATCATAATCATATATAAATCAGTTAAGAGGTTAAGTCACCAGCACACCCTCAGCCCGTTCAAACGTAGTATACCCTGTCCACCACCTAGGCAGAAGTAGCGGTGATCCACTTTGTGAAACAGTAACATTTCTATTAAGGATCGACTCTCCCTTGGATGTGTCCGTAACCTCGCACTATGCTTCGTAAATAGTCTATCTTCCATTCAAGTATATTTCTCTTATATATTATAACACATCAACACATGAAAACACTGGTTATTTTTTGTGATGGTTCTCGATTATAAAAAAAATTAATATGTTCGATCGGGCAACTTAAAAAAAACATTATATCAGATGTTTACGTTTCAAATAGGGCATACACCTTTTTCTCGAATTCTCTTGTTTGTCATATAAACTTTAAAAATAACTTTAATCTAATTGGTTTGAGCAGATACTGTGTATTTCTATAAAATAAAGGAATTTTAGAACTCTGATAAACTTAATCGAACTAAAATCCACCGAAATAACCATTATCTTACAGTCACTTATAATTTCCCTGGATCCGATGGAACACGCCACTTTAAAGCCGAGCTCGACTTTCTCTCATAATATTTTTGGAATTGATGGAATTATTTCTGTAAATAGTTGTTGCTTAGGGGGAGCTGCGCGTATGGATTTTCCTGAAACTTTGAGGGGAAACATCACAATTCTATGAATTTTTTTCCGCGATTTTAATCACTTTCTAAGCTCGTAAGAATGCCTAATTATTGCTTTTCTTTCGAATGGTCCTGGTTATTTTTACATACCGAGAAATTTTAGTGTAATTTATCTTACATGATAAATACAGGGGGATATGGGGGGGTTATCTCAACAATTGTCGTTAAGTTCATAAAGAGTGATAATACCAACAGATATAAACCTTTATTTATTCATTCAATCGAGATCAAATTTCACAAGGAGCCATATTTGTATATTTATTTTTATTTGATTTTGTGGTGTAAAAAAAATAGAAGAGATACACTATTTTTTTTGTTACATAAATTTTTTTGTATGGAGAACGAATTTGCTTCTGTGTTCTGTGCGGACTTTGGGTAAAATGTTTATATATAAAAAGAATAAATTCAAAATTTTTCGCCTCTATTATTAGGATAAACCTAAATCCGACGTAGAACATAACACCATAGAATTATGCATATTACAAAACATCATTATCTAAACCAAAAATGAAACCCCTCTCTAGGCCTACGTAGTGATAAACCTGATCTGAAAGTTTCGTTTGAATTGAACAAAAATAGAGAACGAGATGATCATGAATTTTTTTCGTCAGCAAAAAAAAAAAAAAAAGAGAGAGACAATTGGAACCTCGTGCCCAGTTAACTTGTTTTTAATATTTACTCGATTGCAATGAAACTTTAACAGCTTGTGTACCTCTACAAGATATATACTTAATTTTAATTTAGAATTAATATTTGGTATGCCCACCAAAAGTTTTGCCGCTGATCACGGAGAAAACTTTCTGAAAAACTTTGATGTTTCCCATGGAGCAGCCGACAAATCTGTTGGGTAATAAAAACATTTTCTCTAGAACAAAAAATTCCTACGCGTTCCAATTATATTACACAAAGCTTGAACCCGCTCTGCGCAACTCTCCTCAAACGTGCACTCCGTAATAAATAATGAATTATAAAGTTTTTAAGAATTTTTTATTTTATGAGTTTATGCGAAAATTGTTTACCTCTAATGCATTCGGAAAGGCTTCGACGATTTTATTATTCAATGTGCCAATAAGAATGCAAATTTTTAACTGGCCTTTGATAAGTGAACGATCCATACACATACTATCTCTATGTTAGATAAATCGTTTCACTGTAAAACGCCACGCGAGGTGTGTTTGTCTATCTTCTAACCCGGGTATCTCACGCCATTGAGAGAGAGCGTTTAATATTTATAAAATTAATCCAATTGATATCCCCATAAAACAGATGACGAAAAGAGCGGTTTTGAGATATAATCAAACCACAAAAAAAATTTATATTATAAAAACAATAATATATATATTTTTATTTCTTATATATTTATACATGCCTCTGACCATTTCGTATTAAATCGGTATTATATTAAAATAAATTTCACAACGATTTATTCCGCTAATTTTCATTCCTTTTTTAGTGCAAAAAAAAAGAAAAAAAAGAAAATATGGTGCAAAATAATTGAGGCATATAACATTTTTATCTATTTCTATGATCTGATTCACGAATTAAATTATATAATACAACTTAGTAAAAAATTGTGTAGAGAAACAATACAAACATTTTTTTTCATCTTATAGAATATGTTGTATAAACCCAAATCGGTTTGGGCAAATGCTCACTAGTCTAATTTCTTTATCTATTTCTTAGAGAGAAGAATATACTTTTTTTTACCATTGAGTCGTGAAATCTAAAATATATCAATCAAAAAAAATCACCATTTGTACAGAAAATAACTTTTAGAGGGTGATTAGTCCTTTAGATTCCTAAGATTTTTTATTGCCACTTGAACTACAAAGTGGATGTTTATGAAATTCGCCATATAGCAAATAATAAAAAAAACAATTTGTAATAGATTATTTAACTTTTAAAGGGGATTTTTAAAATTTTATGCAAAAAAAAAAAAAGTTGACCATCTCACGGCAAAATCAAAAATCACTCCATAACATTGTTTTTTTTAACTTCCCATATAATTGTAGTCACTACTATTTGATCGAGTTATTTTTATCAAATAAAAACATATGAAATATTGTGGCAAATGTATCTTCGGTGAAATCCCGTATTTGCAAAAAATCTTTTGTTTAGTTTCTAGCTAGACTAATATTTAATAAGAGAGTAATAGCTTAGACTTAATACAATGTTAAAATAGCTATGATTCATAAAAAGATATTAGGTTTGAAGAAACATCTTACCAGATACACAAATATCTAAACCATCTTTTTTGCATAATGTCATTCAATAACAAATATTGTCGATCACCAAAAAAATTATCTTTTTCTCTTTCGAAGATTCTGAGGTGTAATTGGGTATAGGAGGTAGTAGGTTTATATAAAAAATTTTTTATTTATTTAATTACTACATAAAATCCAATAAAAAATAAATAAAATTAAATTTGTGTTGTATTTAGAATCATACGCAGCAGTCGTCTCCCTTAAACACGTATATCATATAGTAATGATTAAGAGTAATAAAATATTTCGAAAAGGTAAGGTGTTTAAAAGGAATGCCGACTAAACGTGAAATGTTTTATAGCTTTTATTTATAACCTAAGATATACCACTCATATTTTTTATTTCCTCGCATTTTTGATTTTTTCATGAAACCATCGAGACAATTTACTTTCCATAAAAAATCTAGAAAGTTACCCCATAAAAAATATTTTAGGTAAAGAAATTATCTAATCCTATCCCTATCTATATTATAGGAGAAGTTGATTCCGTTAGGGACGTTTTATCGAGTATCGAGGAAGAGCTGATATTTAGATATTTTGGTTTCCAAATACGCTTCAAACTTAGTATAGCCGAGTAACCCTTGAAACAGTAACATTTCTAAGGACTAGATCTCCCAATGTTTAGTAACCTCGATGTCTAAGTTCCCGAAACCCTAAAAAAAATTTGTGAAGTGTCGATGACAAAAAAAAAAAGGTTTTCCCAAAAAAAAAAAATTATGCGATAAGGAACTTAAACATCGAACACCTTGTTTTATTAGTTGAGTGTCCTCGAAATTTTTTTTTGAATAATAAATATATGAATCAAATCAAAATTTTGATAAAGAATGTAATAGATTAGACGTTACTTCTCCATTGATTATTTCCAACTTTTTTATATATTTATATATAACTGCTCATTAACATTATATTATTATTAAGTTAATTTAAATTTAAAAAAACGCATAATATACCAAATATATTTAAAAATATAAAAGTTTCGATATATATAAATATATTTATATATATAATATTTTATTTTGACCGTCAGGTTTAATCTTTTTCCCTTTTATTTAAGAAAGCACAGATGAAGCGTAAAAAGCCCAAAGAGGAGGTTTTAACGGCGGAAGAGGAGCAACGATTACGAAAAGTACGAAAAAGGCTCTCGAAGCAAAGGAAAACGAAACAGCTTTATCAGGGCACGCGCGAATCGTGCTTGATTAGAAAATGTTTGTGGGGAAAATGGTTCCCATCCACCCCGCTTTTATTAAGAAAGACTTCAAAAAAAATACTCGCCCAAATGTCAATTCCCCACGAGAGCAAATTCGTCGACATAGGTAAAGTCATCACCGGATCCGAAAAGAGTAACAAAATTTTTACGTTAATCTTTAACAAGGACGTTAAAGATAAAACGCCTATGGTCGTCATTCACGGGTTCGGGAGTATGGCTTTTGACTGGATCGAGCTCGCGAAATTTATCACCGGTAAAGAGAAGAGACCCGTTTATCTTTTCGACACGATAGGTTTTAATCAAAGTTCGCGACCGGATTTCTTTAAATACGCATCGGTCGGTAGCAACGATGTCGCTACTACCCCACCGGAGTTTGCGAAAATCGCGGCTTGGCAGCTGCAGCGGCAGCAGTGGCGGCGGCAATTCCCTACTTTCACGTACCGACTCACTCCTGGGGTCGATCGCCGATCTTTCTCGCCTGTATTTGCTTGCAGGTTATTGTTAATAGATAAACCTTTTGACTTTAAGTCACCAGGAAATGGGTTCGCAATCCATCGAGGCTTTCCGGCATTTTTTACTCGAGTCTTAGAAAGAATTAGCAAAGGATATCTAATCATAACCGAGTTCGGGGTTCATAAAGACTACGTTCCGGCGGAGTTATCTAAGCCCGCTTCCACACGCCATATTTAATGAAAACTAATCAATCTTTGAGAGAAACAGAATGTATAGCTACATTATTCGTTAACTCGCACTACGTCGCAGTCGACCTGGCGCGTTTCCTTATACACGCATTAAGAACTGGATTTCTTCTTGATCTTCCACTTCAGTTCAAGTGTGTTCAGTGGGTCTAGTCTATTCCTATTTCTTTAATTACATGGTGTTGTAAGATAATCATGTCTGAGAACGTGTGATGATTATATATAGAATTATTCCCACTTATTCAATCATTTTATCTACACACTGACTATCACAATAAGGCCCGAATAACAATTCACCCCGAGAGAGGTATTTGCCGTAATGAATAGTTCGTTTACTTCCTGGAGGGATTTACGAAACTGCAGATATTATATATAGCGGAAACGTGCCAAATACCTTTTCCGAGCCGGAGGATGGGTATCAGTTTCACGAGCATGCTGTTGCTTGGTGCGAATTATTATCCAGTGCGTGCTTCATCCTCAATAGTAATATGAATACTCCATAAGAGGGTCGAGCCTCGTCGTATATGCCCGTTCTTCACCTCAAAATGGCGTTCCCAAAGTGCTGAGAACTATGCTGTTCCCTCTATATTTGTTAGCCGGGCTCCGAATAACTTGGACGTGATTGGATTTTCTTTTCACTTAACGGCATTTCTACTGGGTTCAACACCTAATATCCTGCGCTTTTTAATGAGAGTTAGTATAAACTGAGCGTGGACCACAGAAGGAAATAGTAGTAAATATATAATAATACAAAAATGCCGGTCACGTTTCATTTGGTGAGCCACGGGAAATTTATTCCTCGCACTCCCGACCTTTTTTGTGGGTGGTTTTCGAGAATAAAACTACATGATCCCTTGTTATGAATAGCGATCGGTGAACGTTAGATGAATGGAGTAAGGGCGAGGGAAATAGGATGCGACATCAAAAGTGAGGAATCCTAATTAAATAATGCATTTTTTTCTTTTGGTAAACGATGACAAAAAAAAAGATATATAGGATGGAGAGAGTAACGGAAATATAAAGGAAATTATCGAATTAAGACCGCATTGATTGTACAATCGGGATGGTGATGAAAGAAAGTGGGACAATTGGGTACGGTCTCAAACGGGAGGAAGACGGCTCGCTTCATTATCTTCGCCGAACCAGAACACATATTATTTATTCGAGAGTCTGATAAAAGAAGGTGGTCATAGATGAGCGTAATGAGAAGTAAAGGTGACTTTATTGGAGAAAACATCGAAAAACGTTTTGGTCATTTTTGTTATAATTTTCGCCTGTTTCTTCATCAATTTAGCAGTAACGACTATCTTAGTGAATAAGACGCCGAGTTAAAAACTTCCTCGGGAGGTCTGAAATTTTTTGTTCACACCTTAAATGTGTCGAATTTTCACTTTTTTTTCTATAAGCCGTTATTTTTCTTATGAATAAGAATGCTCACTCTTATATTTCGGGATGAAGGTAGGCTGAGAGCGAGCAGCGTTCGATCAGTCGCCGCCGCTTAAATAAATATAGGAAGTTATGTACGTCCCACGACAGCTAATTTGTTGTTTGGGAGATTATATTTTAGCCCAATGTATATAGTTATTAGAGAAATGCAGAGCACTGAGTGATAGTTTGTCTTTTCACTGATTAAAATAGTGTCTAGAAAGTTTTTAGAAGAGAAAGAAGAAAAAGAAGAAGAGAAGAATTTAATCGGACAGCAATGTTTTTAATCTATTGCCTAAAAGAAATCTAATACCTGGAAATAAAAATGTATTTTTTCAACATGCGCACAGTGATATTTAATTAACCGCAAGACGAGATTAGAGGTCTTCTTTTACTTTCCGAAGAGAGAGCGACACTCGCTGTTCATGAAGTGGAATAATTAATGATATTTTATTGAATATAATAAAATAATATATAAATAATGAGATATTAATATCATAATAAATAATAATTCATGACTGAAAGGATAATAGAGTTTTCATAATATAATAATGTATTAAAGGTACATAACATAATATATAATTATATTAAGGATAATAAGTTAGTATGAGATAATGTTGTAACGGACGGAGAGACAAACAAAATTATAATGTATCTACATAGAAGATTACTAATTCAACCATGCCTAAAACTAAATAAATAACGGTGATGTGTATATTTACTCATATTAGCGGCGTTGGGTTTCTTTTTAATAAACTCGTTTCGGCCTTAATCACATGATGGTTTCATCTGTAATAAAAAGAACAATTAATAGTTTACTCGTTGAGCGTAAAGATTTGAGCTTTCCATTATGGATTATTCGTAAATAAAACTTTTAAATCATAATCGAAAAAAAGAACCGTGCGGCTAGCTACACTGGGGCGCATGTTGGTGTTTGACCTCCCCATAGCTACGCCACGCTCGCCCCCGACTAATGATCAAACATGGAAAAGTTTGCGTTTATCGTAGTACATACTATCTTACTCCGATTAACGAATAGATCAACACTATAGGATTAAGTCTGTGATTTTAGTAATAATGGCAAAGTTTAATGATTGTTTTTACATTCTACGTATGATCAAACATCACTACGGCAAGTTACAGATTTGGGAAATTTTCATGAGTTATGAGGTCCATCAAGGTAAAATGTAAAAAGAAAAAACTGATAATGTGTATCGGCGAAAAAATATCCCCAGAAATATATTATTCATCGAGGTGTTGTAATAGATAATAATATAGACTAGGTCTGATAGGACTCAAGTAAGTTAAGATGAATAACTTTATTAATTTAACATAATTACGGTCGGTAGAAATACGGTCAATTTATATGGACGGCGTACGGCCTTAGTCAGGAAAACTATAACGATGTCTACTATAAATCGAAATAATAATAGGTGCATCAATATACCCTACTACCACCAATTAAGCGCAATCCTGACTGGTGGCTCGAGTCCGGATACCGATTCGTCGCTATTTTATTCTTTGATAGATATAGAATTAAAAACCGAAAATTTCGGTTCGCCCGTTCCGGTCAAAAACTTTTCAGTTTTAATCCCTAACTACTATTACGACTTACGAATTTTATTAGGCGGCGACGACGGTGGTGGTGATAACGAAACCGTATACGATAAGGTTTTGTTCACTGGACAGGTGAGATTAGAAATTAATCTTTTCAATTTTAGGCCATTGCTAATATCGAGAGACGCTATTCTCCTGTACGACCGTTTAAAACCGACGACGGAAAGCGCCGATGAAGATGAAGTATCTTACCCCGATGGTATTTTCGAAGGCACCGAGTACGTCGCGAAATTTCCGAATCTAAAGCCGATTTCTCTTCCTCCATCTCGAAAACCTCTTCAATTGTTAAGAAAGTGTAAATTTTTATCTAACGTACGAGTTCTGGAAACGAACGATGACGACGACGCCGACTCGTCGTCGTTGACTTCTTCATTTTCTAAATCCTACTATATAGATTACGACGCCGAGGACGTTCGCGAAGGAAAAATATCGACGATACAGAACCCGAATAACGAACTGGAGCATTTCGTTCTCCTCTGGAAGATCGACGAGGAAGACCAAAACCTTCCGCGGGGGTGGTCTTTGTCCTACAATTCGGAAACAAACGATGCCGTCTATGAGCAAATCTACTCGCTCGAAACGATTTTAAAAAGCGGGCACGAAAAGGAAATCTCGTTCGCGGATAAAAAATTGGCCAATATTTTAAAGTCTTCTTCATCATCCTCTTCCCGCCGCGAAAACTTTAGAGTCAACAACATGGCCCTAGATCTGTGCATCGGAATCGCGGAAGAAACGATGACGCCTAAGACCTTTAATTTCGCGTCGATGATATCGAAATACCCATCGCCGCCACCGACGAGAGAGTGGTTCGAGCAAGCGCCCTTTCTCGGCATATCCTTGAAGATGGGCGAGCTGCTCTACGCGACTAATTTTATAAAACCGGACACGTGCTACAAAAGTTTATTCCGCGGTTCGTTTTCTCCGACCGATTCTACGTTTTTCTTCGTAAATAAAAAAAGAGGAAAACCACTGTCGTTTCACGCCGTTAATCGTCATTATTGCAAAACTACGAACGAGAATGACGAATCTTCGACCGTAGTACCCGACCACCTGGATATTAGGGCGATGATATGCAAAACGTCTAACACGATGCCTCTCCTATCTCTGCCGTCTTCGGAAAACGTGAGTCCGAAAGGAGCGTTGGCGGAAATCGCGCCATTTCCGCTTTTTACTTCCGCGGCGACGCACTCGTTATGCGGAAACTTTCAGTCGGCCGAGGGAATCGTCGTAACGGAAAGTTACTATAGCCTACCGCCACTCAGATACACGCGTTTAAACGGCGAAGGTCGACCTCCACAACAATACGTTTACAACGTTCGGTACCCGAGTTTCGAGTACAGGTACGCGCGCTCCCCGTCACTCACGAATTCAATTATAACCGTAACGAGAGAATTTTTTTTAAGCGGTCAAACTCGGGCTATGGGGAAAAATAAGCTAAGAATAGGTGAAAGGGGGACCGGATTCGGAATACCGGCCATCTCCCACCTCTCCTCCTACTCTCCTCCCGACGGACACGATTGGGGAAGTATTTGTTCTTATCTGTACGTCGTTTGGTGGATCAATCCCCTCACTCCGCGAGTAGCGAAAAAGCTCATGGGAAAACAGACGAACGTGAGGTTCGAAGACGTGACGTCCGGTTCCTACTTTCAGGCAAATTTCGGCGCCGCGTTCGTGACCGACAGGTGGGCCGTGTACTCGAGCTCGGTTAATAAATTAACCAGCGAACATCAATTTCTAAACGTCGAGTTTCTTAACGGCCCAATGGTCGGACAAAAAGCTCAAGTTTATTCGGTATCGCCTCTAGTACCCGAGTTTCGAATCAAAAATTTATTTTTTTACTCCATTCAAGACACGAAGATGAGGAATCCTTCCGCGGCGTCGTTTGCCACCGTGGCGGTGGCGCCTCCCCGAACGGAGGAAGAGGAGGAGGGGAGTTTCGTGTACATCCTAGCCGTCTTTCGGAGAAAAAAGAGCGACGATAAATTGCTGATTCTCGTGGAATCTCTCTTGGTTAAGCTTTTCAAATACGAGACGCTGAATAAAACTCTTCCCCGAGATTATATCGGACCGTTGAAACCCGAGGAAGTGTACTGCTTAAAATTGGATCATTATATTTCGAACGAGCGACTCGACGACGAATATTCCGCGAATCACGCCGCGTTGCTAATGAGTTACGCCGAATACCTTCATTATATTCAATGCGTAGACAAAGGCGACGTTAGAAACGTTTTCCATCACTGCCGAAAGGAAAAACGATATCCGAAATTCGATTGCTTTCTTCCTCGGTACCAATACGAAAAATTTACCGATCTATTTAATTACCTATAAATAATAATAATATAATATGAATGATAACAACATCCTTAATTTTTTTCATATTTCAGCGACCACCTAATAATGACGTTCGATAAGCTGCTTTCCCTGATGGTCGCCTATACGATTTTTAGCGTGTTCGTAATAATGATCGTTCACTTCTATTTAATTTTTCGTAGCCGCCGGCGTCACCTCGAAACCAGAAGCGGTTTAGACTACGCTATCCCTCTTACGCGAAATAAAATTTTAAGAGTTTCCGGCCGAGAATTTTTGACGTTCGCCGCGCTACTGAAATGCGCTAGAGAAAAATTGAAAAATCCGTTGTGTACCGACGAAGAAGCTTGGTTGCACTACGTCACCTTCGCGATATCGAATTACTTCAAATACCTAATTTTCGTTGCTAGTAACGATTACGACAAAATCGTCTTACTTCAAAGTGACAACGACGACGGGGGAGGGGTACCGCTTTCGTATCTTCTTTCGCGGATTTCGCGTATGAACGATCCAATATTAAACCGTATAGGTCGATTGCTAACGGACGAGCGTATATTTCGAGAATACGTTAAACTCTCGTTCGAAATCGACCGTAAAGATTTACCGATTTTCGCGGTAAAACACCCCCATGTTCCCGAAGGTCACGATCTCGCGCGCGAAGTAAATATGGTGAACCAATAAACGTACTTCGTCTAGGCACGATTAATGATGGTGATAATATTATTAATAAATAATAATAAATCTTTTAATAAAATTCAGGTACGAATAGATATATATATATTTTACTAATCCAAACTAAAAAAAAAATAATCGAATAAGGTAAACGAATAAAAATGAATTTAGACTCCGAAATCGACCTTATAATGAGAAACACCGATCAATATATGGATAGCATAAAGGAAGACGCCGAGACCGTGAAAACGAACGTGAGTAGGTATATATATATGTATTAAAACTCCTACTTTTATTTGTTTTACGAAAACGACCTGAAAAGGCTAATAACTTTGACCATTTATTTATCATATAATATGAAGTATATTGAGAGGAAGAGTATTAGTTTTCCAAAAGATAATCTAACTCAGCTTTTAAAGTTTGAACGAAAATGGTCAGGTTGCATAGTAATATCACCTAATTACCGAAGAAGAAACCTTGATTTTTGGTTTATAATATCGAACATCGGAATCGAGAACGCGATAGGGATTTCATCAGAATCGCCAGAGGATATTGACCCCCCTTCCCGTCGGGATTTATTTTTCCAAAAATCAGAAAACGCGAAGAGAAAAACTGAATCTCTGAGCGTTGATAATGGCGCCGCCAGCGGGCAGCAAGAAAATAATAAAGTTTTGCCAAATACTCAAACGGGAAAAAAGAGAACGTTGACGGATTCCGCCTTTTATCCGAAAAACAAAATCTTGAGGAAAGGCTAGAATCTCATAATCGCATCACCGGCCGATAAGTAGCTCTCCGAATACCGGAAAAGAAAATAAGTTCATCCCCGAAACGTGTGGCGATGACGTCATCGGTCAAATTTTAAATCCCAAAAATATGTAATTGGCTTTGAGTTATATTGTTTACGTAAATTTGTTTCTATTTAATTAACTTTCTTTTATTAATAAGTAATATCATAATATTTTGGCGCCGACGAAATAAACCTTGCTTACTAAAATTTGTTTCCATTCAATTAACTTTCCTTTATTAATTATTAATCAATCAATATCATAAAACTTTTGCGCCGACGAAATAAACCTTCTAAATCGATATAACTAGTTTTGTTTTTATAATATCTCATCGAGAGTCGATTAACTATGAAAATAAATAAATTAATAAATAAAAAATAAAAGAACGAGTAATTAATTATTACATTATCACCGAATAGGAAAGCGGAACGTATAATAACCCGAATACTATTCGTTATAACCTAGCCACTGCAAGAAGTTCACCATGGGGGTTCTAAAAGGATTCAGTCTAATGCACAAGATCGTCGAATTATCGGAACAACGATATTTGCCAAAGAGAAAGGGGAAGAGATTCGAAATGTACAAAGGATACCCGTATTTCGACCGAGATTCCGTAATTTCGCAAAAAATATTCGATATAAAGGAAGAAACCCAATTGCAAAATCTAATGGAAGACGTTTATAAAAAGAACACCTGCGTTTGCCTGGACGCGACGGCGCTATTATTTTGCGCAAAAATGTCGTTGACACCGCTCATCAATTTCTACACGAAAAGATGCAAATACGACCTCGATGATAAAAAGTTTGCTTTATGGAAGTGCGACGGAGAGGAGATAAACGCGAACGATGATGGATTTCGAGAAAATAATATACCGGATTCAT
Organism: Trachelipus rathkii; assembly: GCA_015478945.1. Classification (NCBI taxonomy): domain Eukaryota; kingdom Metazoa; phylum Arthropoda; class Malacostraca; order Isopoda; family Trachelipodidae; genus Trachelipus; species Trachelipus rathkii. The sequence continues at coordinate 29,530 of JABUQX010037964.1, forward strand.
TTTTAAAACACATTCCAGAGCGCTCAATGCTCGAGGAGTATATTTTCACCAATTTCTTAAACTACAAACCCGAAGAGGAATCCAAATTCCTGGCTTACGATTACGAGACGAAGAAGAATATTCTCAGCTTCCATAATCGGGAACAGCGACAACAGCAGCAGCAGCAGCACGGGAGGCGGCGGCGGCGTCTCGGGGATCTGCACGATCATTTTCTTTCTAGTTTTTACTTTTATTTCCTATGGCGATTCGCCGAAGATTTAAAAAAATCTCTAAAGTTCGATTCAGACTCGAATGACGCGATCAAATATTTAATTTTTTTCATCGATAGAGGATATATCGGGCTCAAAAAGCAGGAACGAGAGAAAAGGAAATTGAAACGTTCGAAATACGGTAGAATCGATAGATTATCAGTGTTGTTAAAAGGTATAATGGAAAGGAATATCAGCGGTGATGGAACATCGTTGTCGGCGGAGGCGGTCGGTAGCGTATATAGAATCCCCGACCAGTATTTGGGCACGGTTTTAAAAATGGTTTGCGAGAAAATTCCATTTTGGTCTCTCGTAAAATTTTTGCAAGAACCGTACATAGCGTTATTCCTTATACGTTACCTCAACCTCGAGAGCGTTTACGTCGCTAATTTCAACAGTAACGAAGCGGATGTCGACATGTCTAGATTTTGCCAATTCGCGAAAAACGGAATTTGTTTACGCAATGACGAGATCAGCGAGCAAGAGCGATCCCCGTCGTCGACGGTGATCGCGGTGGCGCGCTCTCAGAAGGAACCGCCGTTATCTTCATTCAGCGCGTATTTAAACGAGAAAGATAACGAATTGTCGGCTAAGAGTATGAAAAGATATTTCGTTCCGAAAAATTTCCGCACCCCGAACTCCGAAGAAATAGACGCTAGAGATTACAGTTGGAGAAATATGATCGAGAGGATGTGCGTTTCGAACGTGAGACATATTCTTTTATACGGAACCGATGTCGATATGGTGTTTTTCCCTTCGATTTTATAAAATCGAAGGGAAAAACACCATATCGACATCGGTTCCGTATAAAAGAATATGTCTCACGTTCGAAACGCACATCCTCTCGATCATATTTCTCCAACTGTAATCTCTAGCGTCTATTTCTTCGGAGTTCGGGGTGCGGAAATTTTTCGGAACGAAATATCTTTTCATACTCTTAGCCGACAATTCGTTATCTTTCTCGTTTAAATACGCGCTGAATGAAGATAACGGCGGTTCCTTCTGAGAGCGCGCCACCGCGATCACCGTCGACGACGGGGATCGCTCTTGCTCGCTGATCTCGTCATTGCGTAAACAAATTCCGTTTTTCGCGAATTGGCAAAATCTAGACATGTCGACATCCGCTTCGTTACTGTTGAAATTAGCGACGTAAACGCTCTCGAGGTTGAGGTAACGTATAAGGAATAACGCTATGTACGGTTCTTGCAAAAATTTTACGAGAGACCAAAATGGAATTTTCTCGCAAACCATTTTTAAAACCGTGCCCAAATACTGGTCGGGGATTCTATATACGCTACCGACCGCCTCCGCCGACAACGATGTTCCATCACCGCTGATATTCCTTTCCATTATACCTTTTAACAACACTGATAATCTATCGATTCTACCGTATTTCGAACGTTTCAATTTCCTTTTCTCTCGTTCCTGCTTTTTGAGCCCGATATATCCTCTATCGATGAAAAAAATTAAATATTTGATCGCGTCATTCGAGTCTGAATCGAACTTTAGAGATTTTTTTAAATCTTCGGCGAATCGCCATAGGAAATAAAAGTAAAAACTAGAAAGAAAATGATCGTGCAGATCCCCGAGACGCCGCCGCCGCCTCCCGTGCTGCTGCTGCTGCTGTTGTCGCTGTTCCCGATTATGGAAGCTGAGAATATTCTTCTTCGTCTCGTAATCGTAAGCCAGAAATTTGTATTCTTCTTCTGGCTGGTAGCCTAAAAATTTGTTAAAAATGTACGCCTCGAGCATTGAGCGCTCTGGAATGTGTTTTAAAAATGAATCCGGTATATTATTTTCTCGAAATCCATCATCGTTCGCGTTTATCTCCTCTCCGTCGCACTTCCATAAAGCAAACTTTTTATCATCGAGGTCGTATTTGCATCTTTTCGTGTAGAAATTGATGAGCGGTGTCAACGACATTTTTGCGCAAAATAATAGCGCCGTCGCGTCCAGGCAAACGCAGGTGTTCTTTTTATAAACGTCTTCCATTAGATTTTGCAATTGGGTTTCTTCCTTTATATCGAATATTTTTTGCGAAATTACGGAATCTCGGTCGAAATACGGGTATCCTTTGTACATTTCGAATCTCTTCCCCTTTCTCTTTGGCAAATATCGTTGTTCCGATAATTCGACGATCTTGTGCATTAGACTGAATCCTTTTAGAACCCCCATGGTGAACTTCTTGCAGTGGCTAGGTTATAACGAATAGTATTCGGGTTATTATACGTTCCGCTTTCCTATTCGGTGATAATGTAATAATTAATTACTCGTTCTTTTATTTTTTATTTATTAATTTATTTATTTTCATAGTTAATCGACTCTCGATGAGATATTATAAAAACAAAACTAGTTATATCGATTTAGAAGGTTTATTTCGTCGGCGCAAAAGTTTTATGATATTGATTGATTAATAATTAATAAAGGAAAGTTAATTGAATGGAAACAAATTTTAGTAAGCAAGGTTTATTTCGTCGGCGCCAAAATATTATGATATTACTTATTAATAAAAGAAAGTTAATTAAATAGAAACAAATTTACGTAAACAATATAACTCAAAGCCAATTACATATTTTTGGGATTTAAAATTTGACCGATGACGTCATCGCCACACGTTTCGGGGATGAACTTATTTTCTTTTCCGGTATTCGGAGAGCTACTTATCGGCCGGTGATGCGATTATGAGATTCTAGCCTTTCCTCAAGATTTTGTTTTTCGGATAAAAGGCGGAATCCGTCAACGTTCTCTTTTTTCCCGTTTGAGTATTTGGCAAAACTTTATTATTTTCTTGCTGCCCGCTGGCGGCGCCATTATCAACGCTCAGAGATTCAGTTTTTCTCTTCGCGTTTTCTGATTTTTGGAAAAATAAATCCCGACGGGAAGGGGGGTCAATATCCTCTGGCGATTCTGATGAAATCCCTATCGCGTTCTCGATTCCGATGTTCGAAATAACAAAATCAATTTTCTTCTCTAAAGTATCTTGCCTATCGTTCAAACTTTTAAAGCTGGTTAGGATTATCTTTGAAAACTCTTCCCTCATTCTTCTTTTTATTTCTTCGAGATTCATTCTCACGTTCGTTTTCACGGTCTCGGCGTCTTCCTTTATGCTATCCATATATTGATCGGTGTTTCTCATTATAAGGTCGATTTCGGAGTCTAAATTCATTTTTATTCGTTTACCTTATTCGATTATTTTTTTTTTAGTTTGGATTAGTAAAATATATATATATCTATTCGTACCTGAATTTTATTAAAAGATTTATTATTATTTATTAATAATATTATCACCATCATTAATCGTGCCTAGACGAAGTACGTTTATTGGTTCACCATATTTACTTCGCGCGCGAGATCGTGACCTTCGGGAACATGGGGGTGTTTTACCGCGAAAATCGGTAAATCTTTACGGTCGATTTCGAACGAGAGTTTAACGTATTCTCGAAATATACGCTCGTCCGTTAGCAATCGACCTATACGGTTTAATATTGGATCGTTCATACGCGAAATCCGCGAAAGAAGATACGAAAGCGGTACCCCTCCCCCGTCGTCGTTGTCACTTTGAAGTAAGACGATTTTGTCGTAATCGTTACTAGCAACGAAAATTAGGTATTTGAAGTAATTCGATATCGCGAAGGTGACGTAGTGCAACCAAGCTTCTTCGTCGGTACACAACGGATTTTTCAATTTTTCTCTAGCGCATTTCAGTAGCGCGGCGAACGTCAAAAATTCTCGGCCGGAAACTCTTAAAATTTTATTTCGCGTAAGAGGGATAGCGTAGTCTAAACCGCTTCTGGTTTCGAGGTGACGCCGGCGGCTACGAAAAATTAAATAGAAGTGAACGATCATTATTACGAACACGCTAAAAATCGTATAGGCGACCATCAGGGAAAGCAGCTTATCGAACGTCATTATTAGGTGGTCGCTGAAATATGAAAAAAATTAAGGATGTTGTTATCATTCATATTATATTATTATTATTTATAGGTAATTAAATAGATCGGTAAATTTTTCGTATTGGTACCGAGGAAGAAAGCAATCGAATTTCGGATATCGTTTTTCCTTTCGGCAGTGATGGAAAACGTTTCTAACGTCGCCTTTGTCTACGCATTGAATATAATGAAGGTATTCGGCGTAACTCATTAGCAACGCGGCGTGATTCGCGGAATATTCGTCGTCGAGTCGCTCGTTCGAAATATAATGATCCAATTTTAAGCAGTACACTTCCTCGGGTTTCAACGGTCCGATATAATCTCGGGGAAGAGTTTTATTCAGCGTCTCGTATTTGAAAAGCTTAACCAAGAGAGATTCCACGAGAATCAGCAATTTATCGTCGCTCTTTTTTCTCCGAAAGACGGCTAGGATGTACACGAAACTCCCCTCCTCCTCTTCCTCCGTTCGGGGAGGCGCCACCGCCACGGTGGCAAACGACGCCGCGGAAGGATTCCTCATCTTCGTGTCTTGAATGGAGTAAAAAAATAAATTTTTGATTCGAAACTCGGGTACTAGAGGCGATACCGAATAAACTTGAGCTTTTTGTCCGACCATTGGGCCGTTAAGAAACTCGACGTTTAGAAATTGATGTTCGCTGGTTAATTTATTAACCGAGCTCGAGTACACGGCCCACCTGTCGGTCACGAACGCGGCGCCGAAATTTGCCTGAAAGTAGGAACCGGACGTCACGTCTTCGAACCTCACGTTCGTCTGTTTTCCCATGAGCTTTTTCGCTACTCGCGGAGTGAGGGGATTGATCCACCAAACGACGTACAGATAAGAACAAATACTTCCCCAATCGTGTCCGTCGGGAGGAGAGTAGGAGGAGAGGTGGGAGATGGCCGGTATTCCGAATCCGGTCCCCCTTTCACCTATTCTTAGCTTATTTTTCCCCATAGCCCGAGTTTGACCGCTTAAAAAAAATTCTCTCGTTACGGTTATAATTGAATTCGTGAGTGACGGGGAGCGCGCGTACCTGTACTCGAAACTCGGGTACCGAACGTTGTAAACGTATTGTTGTGGAGGTCGACCTTCGCCGTTTAAACGCGTGTATCTGAGTGGCGGTAGGCTATAGTAACTTTCCGTTACGACGATTCCCTCGGCCGACTGAAAGTTTCCGCATAACGAGTGCGTCGCCGCGGAAGTAAAAAGCGGAAATGGCGCGATTTCCGCCAACGCTCCTTTCGGACTCACGTTTTCCGAAGACGGCAGAGATAGGAGAGGCATCGTGTTAGACGTTTTGCATATCATCGCCCTAATATCCAGGTGGTCGGGTACTACGGTCGAAGATTCGTCATTCTCGTTCGTAGTTTTGCAATAATGACGATTAACGGCGTGAAACGACAGTGGTTTTCCTCTTTTTTTATTTACGAAGAAAAACGTAGAATCGGTCGGAGAAAACGAACCGCGGAATAAACTTTTGTAGCACGTGTCCGGTTTTATAAAATTAGTCGCGTAGAGCAGCTCGCCCATCTTCAAGGATATGCCGAGAAAGGGCGCTTGCTCGAACCACTCTCTCGTCGGTGGCGGCGATGGGTATTTCGATATCATCGACGCGAAATTAAAGGTCTTAGGCGTCATCGTTTCTTCCGCGATTCCGATGCACAGATCTAGGGCCATGTTGTTGACTCTAAAGTTTTCGCGGCGGGAAGAGGATGATGAAGAAGACTTTAAAATATTGGCCAATTTTTTATCCGCGAACGAGATTTCCTTTTCGTGCCCGCTTTTTAAAATCGTTTCGAGCGAGTAGATTTGCTCATAGACGGCATCGTTTGTTTCCGAATTGTAGGACAAAGACCACCCCCGCGGAAGGTTTTGGTCTTCCTCGTCGATCTTCCAGAGGAGAACGAAATGCTCCAGTTCGTTATTCGGGTTCTGTATCGTCGATATTTTTCCTTCGCGAACGTCCTCGGCGTCGTAATCTATATAGTAGGATTTAGAAAATGAAGAAGTCAACGACGACGAGTCGGCGTCGTCGTCATCGTTCGTTTCCAGAACTCGTACGTTAGATAAAAATTTACACTTTCTTAACAATTGAAGAGGTTTTCGAGATGGAGGAAGAGAAATCGGCTTTAGATTCGGAAATTTCGCGACGTACTCGGTGCCTTCGAAAATACCATCGGGGTAAGATACTTCATCTTCATCGGCGCTTTCCGTCGTCGGTTTTAAACGGTCGTACAGGAGAATAGCGTCTCTCGATATTAGCAATGGCCTAAAATTGAAAAGATTAATTTCTAATCTCACCTGTCCAGTGAACAAAACCTTATCGTATACGGTTTCGTTATCACCACCACCGTCGTCGCCGCCTAATAAAATTCGTAAGTCGTAATAGTAGTTAGGGATTAAAACTGAAAAGTTTTTGACCGGAACGGGCGAACCGAAATTTTCGGTTTTTAATTCTATATCTATCAAAGAATAAAATAGCGACGAATCGGTATCCGGACTCGAGCCACCAGTCGTTGCCGCTATTGGTGGGGTATTGATGCCCTTTTTCGATGGCTCGGGTTTTCCTGCAGCCGTCGCCGTCAGCCGTTTCCCGATTTGAATTAAAAGTTTCATCTCTCGTCCTCGCCCTCTATTATTCACACCCTCGATGAGCAACTGGGGATATTTTTCGCCGACACTCAGTTTGTGACTCAACTCGACCTGAGATATCGAGGGTATTAAATCGAGATCAGTGTTGATCATCGTCGTAGTAGTAGTGGTTCGATCGTTGGATGTTTGATCATTATCGGTGGGAGCGCTAGCGGGAAGAAGGGGAGGACGGTTCTTTTTTTCGATATGATTTAAAATTTTATTTAGAAAACCAGTTTTACGCAACGATAAACTTTTAATGCTTTTATAGATGAAAACCATCATTGTTAAGCCGAAACAGCATATAAAAAGAAAAAGCGCTAATAAAATATAATCCGTATTTTTAGTTTTAGGCATGTTGTATTCTTCTTCTTTATTATAATTATAATTATTATTATTATTATTATTATTATTATTATTATTATTATTATTATTATTATTATTATTATTATTATTATTATTATTATTATTATTATTATTATTATTATTATTATTATGAAAAGGATCGTCTTTTCTTGAAAGTAAAAGATATATCGCTCGTTTTTATCGCGGAAAAAATATTTTTATTGCTATAGTCTGTTTATTACAAATGAAGAAATAATTAAAACATTCTGTCGATTAAATTCTTCTTCTTCTTTTTCTTCTTCTTCTTCAACTCGGCCATTTTACGTAGATATCCATCTTCATTTTATTATAAAATACATACATATATATTTAACCGAAACGCTCGTTTTTATTACCGAAAAAAATACTTTTATTGATACAATCGGTTTAGAAAAAATGAATTAGGAAAAAATTTTGTCGAGAAGGTTTTTCAACTCGGCGTCTTTACCTAGATATCGACTTAAATGAGAAGGTAATAACGTTTTTCGATTTTCTAATAAAGTCACCTTTATTCCTCCTTCTAGAATTTCTTTTATCAAGAATTCAATAATCGCGGCGAGATAATGAGCGGCGTTTTCCTCCACGGTTAGACCGCCACTTTCTTTCACTAATCCCGTGTACATCAATTCGGCTAATTCGAATTTCCTTTCCGTATCCATCGCTTTCTTTTTTTTTCTTCATCGGAAAGAAAAATGCTTATTATTTAGGTTCCTCATTTTGATGATCGATCCTTTCCTCGCCCTTCTCCTCATCTACGCCGATCGCTATTTCATTTATTTGAAAATAAAGGTCGTGCGGATTTTCGTGGTAAATGACGTGACCGGCATTTTTTATTATAATAATTTTTACGTTGTCTTTGTTACGCTCGTTTTTAAATTCTAAAGCGGGTGAAATATCCATCCACGTCCTTTCGCCGTAAATAAACGTCACGGGAACGCTTTGAGGAAGAAGAGGCATGCGATCGGCCATGGGATTTCTGGCGCACTGGAAAATGAAAAGCATGCTCGTGAAAGCTTCCTCCCCCGTGGGGTTTTGCACGTTGCAATAATATCGGTGCTCCTCCAGGAGGTTTTCGAAAATCTCTAGGTGTTTCGGGCCTTTGAGACGCGTGAAAAAAAGTGGATTGAAGGGTATTTTAATCACGTTCCGACAGATTTTCATATAAAATGGATGTTTAAGGAAACCCCAGGGATCGACTAGGATTAGGTGACTAATTTTTTCCGGATAGTTTATGGCGTAGGAAGCGGCTAGATAACCGCCGAACGAATGACCGACGAGAATGAACCTTTCTAATTTCAAGACGGAACGCCAAGCCTCGATGGATTTGACGAACTCCATTTCCGCTTTAAATGCTTTATTAACCAAACCGCGTCGGGGATCCGATCGACCGAGGAGGAGGAGGGAGGGGAAATGCCGCCGCCACTGCTGCCGCTGCAGCTGCCAAGCCGCGATTTTCGCAAACTCCGGTGGGGTAGTAGCGACATCGTTGCTACCGACCGATGCGTATTTAAAGAAATCCGGTCGCGAACTTTGATTAAAACCTATCGTGTCGAAAAGATAAACGGGTCTCTTCTCTTTACCGGTGATAAATTTCGCGAGCTCGATCCAGTCAAAAGCCATACTCCCGAACCCGTGAATGACGACCATAGGCGTTTTATCTTTAACGTCCTTGTTAAAGATTAACGTAAAAATTTTGTTACTCTTTTCGGATCCGGTGATGACTTTACCTATGTCGACGAATTTGCTCTCGTGGGGAATTGACATTTGGGCGAGTATTTTTTTTGAAGTCTTTCTTAATAAAAGCGGGGTGGATGGGAACCATTTTCCCCACAAACATTTTCTAATCAAGCACGATTCGCGCGTGCCCTGATAAAGCTGTTTCGTTTTCCTTTGCTTCGAGAGCCTTTTTCGTACTTTTCGTAATCGTTGCTCCTCTTCCGCCGTTAAAACCTCCTCTTTGGGCTTTTTACGCTTCATCTGTGCTTTCTTAAATAAAAGGGAAAAAGATTAAACCTGACGGTCAAAATAAAATATTATATATATAAATATATTTATATATATCGAAACTTTTATATTTTTAAATATATTTGGTATATTATGCGTTTTTTTAAATTTAAATTAACTTAATAATAATATAATGTTAATGAGCAGTTATATATAAATATATAAAAAAGTTGGAAATAATCAATGGAGAAGTAACGTCTAATCTATTACATTCTTTATCAAAATTTTGATTTGATTCATATATTTATTATTCAAAAAAAAATTTCGAGGACACTCAACTAATAAAACAAGGTGTTCGATGTTTAAGTTCCTTATCGCATAATTTTTTTTTTTTGGGAAAACCTTTTTTTTTTTGTCATCGACACTTCACAAATTTTTTTTAGGGTTTCGGGAACTTAGACATCGAGGTTACTAAACATTGGGAGATCTAGTCCTTAGAAATGTTACTGTTTCAAGGGTTACTCGGCTATACTAAGTTTGAAGCGTATTTGGAAACCAAAATATCTAAATATCAGCTCTTCCTCGATACTCGATAAAACGTCCCTAACGGAATCAACTTCTCCTATAATATAGATAGGGATAGGATTAGATAATTTCTTTACCTAAAATATTTTTTATGGGGTAACTTTCTAGATTTTATGAAAAGTCTCCGAGGTTTCAGAAAAATCAAAAATGGGGAAAAAAATATGAGTTTGGTATCTTAGGTTAAAAAAGCATAAACATTTCCGTTTAGTCGCATTCCTTTAAACACTTACTTTTCGAAATATTTTATTACTCTAGTCAACTATATGATATACGTTTAAGGGGACGCTGCGCGTAAGGATTCCTAACAACACTAATTTATTTTTTTGGATAAATTATACACCATTCGAAAGAGGAAAGATTTCTCGACAATATTTGTTTTGATGACATATGCAAAAAAGTGTTTAGAGATTTTGTGTAATTTCTACTCAATTATCATGAATCAGCACATTTTTAACATTTTTAGTAAACAATTTTGGAACAGTGAATTCTGCTGAACACAAAGATTTTTTGCAACGGATTTCACCTTAAAATACTTGCCATAGCATATGTTTTAATGAATACTCGCAAAATAGTAGCAAATTATATGGCAGAAAAAAAAGTTATATTTTGAAATTTCGTTGAAATTTTAACTTTTTTTTTTTCAATAAATTTTAAAAATAAAATCAAAATAGTCCAAATGTTTTAAATATTTGCATGAAGCATACATCAAAATGTAGTGCAACGCATATAAAATTGAAAACAAAAAGCAAAAGTATAAAATATTGTTGGATTTTTTGTTATACCTCGAAAAATAACAGCTCAATGTAAAAAAAATTATTTTTCAGTGCAATAGTCAAGAAGTTGAACTTTAAGCAGTGGAAAAACCGTTGGGTATACAACAAATTTATATAAATTAAAAAATGTGTATCTCGCCAATTTTTACAAGTTGTAAAAATTTAATTCTAATCAGATGAATAGTAAAAATGTTACATACCAACAATTATTTGAATTTTGCTATTTTTCTTTGTTTTTTGGCAACTAAAAAGTGAAAAATCGCGATAATTTTTTTTATTACTTATCCGATTTTTACGAAATTTTCAGAGCATGTATAATTAGAAAAGATACACATATTTTGCTTATATAAATTTTTTGTATACCAAACGCTTTTGCCGCTGTTCATGGGAAAACTTATTAATTTTAAAAAGTTTTCCTGTGAGTAGCAGAAAAGTTGTTGAGCATACAAAATATGTATCCAAATAAAAGATGTGTATATCATCGAGTTATAAAGGCTGTAAAAATATCATTTTTATCAGATAAATAATAAAAATATTGCATGGCACTAATAAGTTAATTAAACAAATTTTGGCAACTCAAAAATGAAAAACCATGAAAACTTTATTATTATTTATACGATCAGTTTGAAATTTTCAGAGCATATATAATTGGGGAAGGTAGACATTTTTTGTTTAGAGAAAATTTTTGTATGCCCAACAGATTTGTCGCTGTTCATGGGAAACATTTCTAAGTTTTCAAAAGTTTTCTCGTGATCAGCGGCAAAACGTTGGGCATACCAAAATATAATCTAAATAAAATATTATAGCTTTTAAAGGTACACAAGCCTGTGAAAGTTTCATTGCAATCGAGTAAATTTTAAAAAATTACATACCCGTACCCATTTTTTTTTTTTTTTTTTTTTGCTACGAAAAAAAATTCATGAATTTTTTTTTATTTTTTTGGTCATCAAAAACGAAACTTTCTATCATATACTATTAGGCAAGGTAAGCATTTTTTGTTTAGAAGAAATGTTTTGTAAACTCAAGGGGTTTGGCCGCTGCATAGGGGGAAACTTTTGGAAAATTTGAAAATTTTCCCATGCACAGAGAAATTCGTTCTCCATACAAAAAATTATTTAAAAACAAAAAATGTGTATCTTCCCAAAAACTACCTACTTGCCTCCGAACTCTTAATGTATTGCTTGAATAATAAAAAGGTTATCGGGATTTTTCATTTATGACTTACCAAAATTGAATACCCCCCCATATCCCCCTGTATATTGTGAATAAAATATTTCTCGTATGTTAAAAATAACCAGACCATTCGAAAGAGCATTAAATTCTACACTAGAAAGTGTTAAAACCTAAAAATCATAGAATTGATGATTTCTACCCTCAAAAGTTAGGAAATCCATACGCGCAGCGTCCCCTTAAGCAACAACTATTTACAGAAATAATTCCAATCAATTCCTAAAAATATTATGAGAGAAGTCGACTCCTTTAGTGGCGTTTCATCGGATCTCGGGAATAGATACTGGTAAGATATTTCGGTGTCGAAATACGTTCAAACCTATTAAAACCCAGTACTCAATTATATAGTATCATTGCAACGGGTTCGGTATCCCTATTTGACGTAACCTCGATGTCTAAGTTCCCGATCGCCTAATTTTTTTCATCGAGACCTCACAACATTTTTTCAGGTTTTGGGAACTTAGACATCGAGGTTACGACACATAGGGAGATCGAGTCCTTAGAAATGTTACTGTTTCAAAGACTACTCTCCTATACTACGTTTGAACGTATTCGGAAACCAAAATATCTAAATATCAGCCCATCCTCGATACCCGTTGAAACGTCCCAAACGGAATCGACTTCTCCTATAATATAGATAGAAATAGGAGTAAATAGTTTTAACATACATATAATCGTTTAAACGTATATAAAATGGATAAAGGTAACATTAAAATATTTTGATAAATAAGTGTTTAAATTTTTAAAAAATAATTAGTTTTGTTAAAGGGAATTATTATAATTTTTTTTAATTTAGTCTCCTCTAAAATCCCGTTTTCTTTAATTAAAATATTTTTTAAGGGGTAACTTCCTAGATTTGTTGAGAAGTCTCCGCTGTTTCAGAAAAATCAAAAAATGGGGAAAAAAATATGAGTTTGGTATCCTAGATTAAAAAAACATAAAAATTTCCGTTTAGTCGCATTCCTTTAAACACTTACCTATCGAAATATTTTATCACTCTAGCCAGCTATATGATATACGTTTAAGCAACAACTATTTACAGAAATAATTCCAATCTATTCCTAAATATGTTATGAGGGAAGTCGACTCCTTTAGTGGCGTTTCATCGGATCTCGGGAATAGATCAGTTAAATATTTCTGGTGTTCGAAATACTCGTTAAACTATTAACTAACCATTACTCCCTTTATATTATGTATACCTTATTTCAACTGGTTTTCGGTTATCGCCTATTTGTAGTAACGACTCGATGTCTAGAGTTCCCGATCGCGATATTTTTTTTGAAAAATTTTTTTCATTTTTAACTCGTCACATTAATTTTTTTTTCAATGTTTTGGGAACTTAGATATCGAGTTTTACGACTACATAAAGGGAAAAAAACTCTAAAAAAAACTCACTAGTAAACTATCCTATTTCTTATTTAATGTTATCGTAAATAATAATACTAATATATTGTTGTCTTTTTCTAATGAAGAGGTTTTATCTTTCACTAATTGCTTCTAAATTATAATTATATTTAAATATAAATATATTTAAATACAAATATATTTAAAAATAAATATATTTAAATATAAATATATTTAAATATAAATATATTTAAATATGAAAAGAAAGTCTTAGAATTGGTATTATTAATCATTTTTTGAGTTTGATAAAAAGAGGAAAAAAATATTGGAAATTTAAAGTTTAAAATTTTTACATTGGAAATAAATTTAAATTTAAAATTTGAAATTTTTTGAAAAAATTTAGTTTAAAATTTTTACATTGGAAATAAATTGTATAAAATTTTTAACTGGAAATGAAATTAGTTTTAAAAAATTTTTTAATTGAAAATTAATTTAATTTAAAATTTTTATATTAAATTTTAAAAATTTAAAAAAATAGATTAAATTTAATTATTAAATAATATTTTATTATTTAATTAACTTTTTAGTCGGCGTTTCATCGGTCTGGGGATATAGATACGTAAGAATCTCGGCGTCGAAACTATCGGTTCCAACCTATTACGAAGACCCAGCACTCCATTATATTAGTATCATTTAAACGGGATCGTGTCCCTATTTTGACGTAACTCGATGTTCTAAGTTCCGATCGCATAATTTTTTTGAAACATTTTTTTTTTTTCATCGAGACCTAAACAACAATTTTTCCAGGTTTCTTGGGAACTTCTAGACATGGTGGTTACGACGACACATAGGGAGATCGAGTCTTTAGAAATGTTACTGTTTCATATGCTAATCGCCTCTACTACGTTTAATCGTATTCGGAAAACCTAATATCTAAAATACTAGCCCTCCTCGATACCTAAGAAACGTCCTAACCGACGGACTTCTCCTTCAAGTATATGGGCGTAGTGTCGATAAATTTCACCTTCATAAGTACGTTTTTGACTGTGTGTAGTATGGATAAAAGTAACATTAAAAATACCATTGAAGCAGTTTAAATTTCTTTAAAAAAATTAATTAATTTTGTAAAGGGAATTTAATATAATTTTTTTATTTATCTCCTCTAATATCCGTTTCTTCTTAATTTAAAAAATTTTTTGTAGGTAAAAACCCTTTTCTATAGATTTTTTGAAAAGTCACCGCTGTTTCAGAAAAATCAAATGTGGAAAAAGAATATGAGTTTGGTATTTTAAAGATTAACCAAAAAAATAAAAAATTCGTTAGTCGCTATTCCTTTAAAAAACACTTTTCTTGATTCGAAATATTTTTTATTACTGACTAGCCAGCTATAGTGATTATACGTTTAAAGCAACAACTATTTAACATGAAATATAATTTAAAAAATTTATTTGCCTAAATTTATACCGTTATGAAAGAGAAGATCGATCTCGTTTTAGTGGCCGTTTTTCATGATTCTCGGGAATGATATACTTAGTAAAATAATTTCGACCGGCGGTCGAAATATCGTTCAACGCTATTAAAACCCAGCACTCCCTATATAGTATGCATTCAAACGGGATCGGTGTTCCACCTAATTTGACGTAACCTCTGTGTCTAAGTTTTCCCGATCGCAATAATTTTTTTTGGACAAAATTTTTTTTCATCGAGAACTAACAAAATTTTTTTCAGGTTTGGGAACTTAGAACATGGTGTTACGAACACATAGGGAGAATCCCGAGTCCTTAGAATGTTACCGTTCATGATCTAAATCGCTCTCTACTACCACTTTCAAACAGCTATCTCGGTAACACGCTAGAATACTATCTATAATATTACTCAGCCTTCCTCGATAACCCCTAAGAAACACCCGTTCCTGAGGAATCGACCATTCCTTCCTATTATCTAAGACTAGGACTTTGAATAATGATGCGGATGAAACAACACAATTTTTTTTTAAACATACTAAACGTTCTAAAAATACGTGAGGTGAGGGGTGGATGCGATAAAAGTAACCATTAAACCATATTTCTGATCAACAAGCTGTCTTAAATTTTAAAAATTCAATTAATTTTGGTTAAACTGGGATTTATCTACATTTTCTTAACTTTAACGTCTGCCCATCTAATATTCCGTTTTCTTTAAAAATTTAATGAATATTCTTTGCTCGTGCAATTTCCTAGATTTTTTAAAAAAAAGTCTTCTTTTTTTTCCAGAGTATAAACAAAAATGTGAGAAAAAAAGAATAAATGATAACTTCTTAGATTAATAAAAAAAATCAAAGCAAGAATTCGCGGTTTCGGTCCCGTCATGATCCTCTTAAAACATTTTAAAGCACTTTTCCCTTACGAAAGTAGTTTATTACCGGAAAGCAATATATGACTCATCGTTTTAAGCAAAAACAATCTACAGCAATTTTTTACATTATTCCTAAAATTATAGTTACTGAGAGAAGTCGCGCTCGTTAGGATG
This sequence comes from Trachelipus rathkii, assembly GCA_015478945.1. Taxonomy (NCBI): domain Eukaryota; kingdom Metazoa; phylum Arthropoda; class Malacostraca; order Isopoda; family Trachelipodidae; genus Trachelipus; species Trachelipus rathkii. Next base: position 45,110 of record JABUQX010037964.1, read on the forward strand.
GGCGTTTTCATCGGATCTCGGGCGAAGTAGATAGCAGAGATATTCTCGGCTCGAAATTACGTTCAAGAACCTATTAAAAAACCGCCAGCTACTCCAAATCTACAACACACGTATCATTTCAACGGAGTCGGTGTCCCTATTTGGAGTACACCGTCGATGTATAAGTTACTCCGATCGGCATAATGTTTTTTTGGAAAAATTTATTTTTTTCATCGGACCTAATACAAAAGTTTTTTCAGGTTTTGCGGAGCTTAAGACATGAGTTGGTTAGGACACGATAGGGGAGATCGAGTCCGTAGAAATAGTTGCCAGATATCA
>JABUQX010037965.1:0-10000 GCA_015478945.1 Trachelipus rathkii
GGAGAACAGCGGTAAAAAAATAAAAAATGGTTTGAGTGGTGAAGGGGATAAACGGGAAAGCGTAATTGTCACCCTTATCGGTCATAAGCTTATCATCTGCAGAAAAATCATAGATTGACGAGGTTTAAAGAGGAGGTGGGGAAATGTGGGAACATCATGGCATAGCGGAATATGTGCTGTGTGGAGTGAAGGTAAGAAGGAATGGAAGAATTCACTAGAGTTTCGACCGGAAAACTTGGAGCAAGCAAGGACTACAAAATGAACCACTGAAGAAACAGAAGTGATGCATGGTGAAGCAGAGAGGAGTAGGATCGGATTGGAGAAATCGTTGGTAAATGAGAAAGCTTGAACGAAAGTTAAAGGAAATTTAAATACCTGGGCAGGATTTATACAGAGGACAGATGGATGTGATGCAGAGATACACGCATTAGAGATAACGAACGTTCTGAAGAGCGGCAAGCTGATGTTATCCTTTGATGAAAGACCAATATATGGGTGTCAAAGTTAAAAAGAATAGTATACGAAGGATGTAGCACCATTACTTTGCTATACGTTGCAGAGACATGGAACTACCAAAAAGGGATGAAAGAGGGATACAAGGCAGACACGGAGATCTGAAGATCTTAAGAGCAATAATGAAAAGGCACTAAGAAGATAGAATAAGAATGAAAAGTCAGAAGAGAAAGTCGATGACACCTATGTTGAGAGATAGATTTCCAAGAATAAGATGGTGGGACATTTGGAAAGGATGCAGAAAGACAGGCTGGCGAAGAAACGATGGGAGTGGTGGCCGGGATGAAGAGGACCAGAGGAGACAGGAAGAGATGGAGGGAATCGTTGCAAGATTCGTTGATGAGATGTGGGCTGCCTGCGGTGGAAATGCAACGGAGAAGACTGTGGCGAAGACAGAGCCGATTGGAGACGCATGCTGAGTGCCACTGAAGGTCGTGTCTTTCTACAAGACCAGGACCTTCCTGGGGAGGACAGTAACAGTTATAATATATACTATATTCATATATATATATATATCATATAGATATTATATATAATATATATATATAATATTATATATAATATAATATATATATATATATATATATATTACAATATATATATATATATATATATTATATATATATATATATATATATATAATATATATATATATATTCTTTGAATATTAAAAATATTCAAAAGGGCCTATATATATATATATATATATATATATGGACATTTATAAGTGGTTGACTCCGTTAATATTAGGTTAGGTTAATTTAGGTTACGTTTGGTTAGGTTAGGTTAAGTTAGGGTTAGGTTAGGTTAGGTTAGGTTAAGTTAGGTAGAATTTACCCAAATTTAGTATTTACCTAAAATTATTCAAAATAGCCGAGCATCTAACTTATTGTTTTCGCCTGGAGTCAACCACTTATAAATAGGCCATATATATATACAGAGGCTGCGGCAGCACCGTTAACCCGTACTCCGTTACTAACGGAACCAGTTTTATTCAGTAACGAAAGATAATGGACTCGTTAACTTTTCTTTCATGTAACGCTCCGAATAAGTTCCGTTATTTTTTTCCTGTTACTTTTTTAGTCCGTTACATTTTGTTCGACTTTCTTGGAATGTTAGATAGCCAATTGACCACCCCGATCAAGCTTAAAAATCAACTTATAAATATAAATATATATATATAATATATATATATATATATATATAATATATATAATATATATATATATATATATAAATATATTATATTATATATAATATATACTAATATCATATAACTATATATATATATATATAATATATAAACTCTATCAGAAACTAATGAGATGAATGTAACTAGAGTGTGGTGGGAAAACTTCGAAAATCTTTAACATTGGCAGTAATGAGAGGTGATAATGTGAATGTGTGTTGTTTGATGGGTGCGAGGAAATAGATATTCTTGGGATGCAGGTCATTAGTAAGGAGAGAGGTAATGTGTAGAGCAAGAAAGTGAAAGAATGATAAATCTGCAAAGTATAGATGAAATTTAACGGTTGAAATGATCAAGAGCGGAGCGGAGATGGTGATTGATGGCATTTGAAGTGTGTAACAAAATGTTAAGGAGAGCAGAGTTCCGATTGATTAGAGCGAGACAGTAATAAGTACGCTTACATAAGTTGTAAATAGATAAGGCGGTAACTGATAAATTATAGGGAATTAGGTTATTAAGTGTAGTAGGAGATATTTACTCTATTTTGTCGAAAGAATGAGTCGACGTACTGCAAGGACTGATGCGAAGATCAAGTGGCATTGAAGAAGTGGTAGAAGGATATTGTGGATCAAATCATTTACATTGAAAAAAATGATTGAAGAAAATGAGGAGAGAAAATAAATTGTATTTACTTTTTTTTTGATTTGCAAACACGGCGTCTGAAATGATTAATACGGAAGCTCAATGGCAGAGTTACTTGATACTATGGTGTTCGGTTGTAAGCTTCTGAGGAATCAAAAAGATATGACATAGTAAAGGCTCGTGAGTAAGAATATATAGAGTGAAAGTGACTGTTATAATATTATTGACAGAGGGACGGCAGGATTGTCTATGTCTTCATTGTTATTCAAATTTGTCAATATGATCGGATTATTATGGAAAGACAGTAGAGTGGGATGTAGAGGGATGGTGTTAGAATCAGGTTGTGGAGTCAGTTTCAAAATTTTCCGACTCCGACTCCACCCTCTTCAATACTGACTCCGACTCCACCTCTTCAAAATTAACGACTCCCCGACTCCGACTCCAGGGGATGGTGTTGGAATGATAGAGAATGGAAGAGAGTGAGGTACCTACCTATTATATGCGGATGATTGGTTTTGTGGCGCGACATCGAGAGATTAGGAGGATGGTGAGAATTGGTAGGGTGTAAAAGGAAGGGTTTGAAGGTAAACGTAGATAAGAGTAAAGGTTATGGTTGTGGTGAGGACAGTCCTCGGTGAAGTTATGTTAGATGGGTGAGCAGCTGGAAAAAGTGTCTAAACTTTACATAATCTTTATATAAGTTGGATTGAAAAGCGAACGGCATTGATGCAGAGCTGTGTAGGCAAAGTTAGTGAATGACAGAGTTGGCTGGTAGCCAATATATCGTTGGTGGGTGCAAAGGGACTAAATCTTTAGTGCGCTAGATTCACAAAATATTATATGTTTTTCTTAATAAATAAATGTCCTTTTGAAAATTTAATAATACACAAACCAATAAATTGCCTAAGATACCGAATTAATGTCATTATTGAAAGGTTAAAAGTAACGGAAGTAACGGCACTTCGTTACTTTTCCTTTCAAAGGAACGGAATAACGATAACGCAACTACTTTTTCCAAGTAACGGAGTAACAATAACGGAACTACTTTTTTGAATAACGATGCCCACCTTCGGTATATATAATATATATAGATATAAATAATATATATAATGATATATATATATAAATATATTATATAATATATATATATTATATATATAATATATATATATATATATATTATATATATATATATATATATAGATGAAACTTCTGTTTCTAGGAAACCTCAAACGCAGAATGAAAATTAAGACCAATGCATATCTGAACATTTATTATAAGACAACGTTTCGACACCACCAGTGTCATCATCAGGTCTATAAGGCATATAAAAAACTCTTATATTTTAAAAGTGAAAATTAAAAATAACATTAAAATATGAACAATAAAGAAGACAATAAAGAATAAAAAGAATAATAATAAAAAAAAAAATGCTAATATAATCAGTAATATAAAAACTAATAATAATATAAATAATATTGATAATATCAATCAAAAGTAAATAACAAAGAAAGTAGTAGTAATAATAATAATAATAATAATAAAAATAATAAAAACAAATACAACGAAAATAATAACAAAATAATAAAAATAATAAAATAATAATAATAATAATAATAATAATAATAATAATAATAATATAATAATAATAATAATAAAAATAATAATAAATAATAATAAAAATATAAAAAAATAATAATAATAATAATAATAATAATAATAATAATAATAATAATAATAATAATAATAATAATAATAATAATAATAATAATAATCACCTAAAAACATTAAAAACACTAAAGAGTAGATAAATCTTAAAATTACCTTGAGATATTGCAGAGGAGCAAACTGTGACAAATGTTAGAACAAATTTTCAGACTGAAGTTACAATTGAGGGGCGGAGTTAAAAAATTTAGTTGGTAGACAAAATACGTTTTGAGACGATGGAAGAACGAATATTCTAGAATTTGATAATTAACGAAGCTGGACACTATACACCAACAGATTGATGGTGCTGCCATGGGATCCCCATTTTGTCCAGTTTTTGCTAACATCTTTTTGAATCACTTAGAAGAGATCTTTTTGAACAATGCAAGTGTCCCTAAACCAAATTTTTACAGACGCTATGTAGATGACATATTTTGCACATTCAGAGACCACGAACAGGCTGCCCAGTTTTGCAATTACATCAATACCGTGCACCCTAATATCCGATTCTCTTTGGAGCATGAGACAAATGACTCTCTGCCCTTTTTGGATGTACTAATAAAGAGAGAAGACTCCAAATTTTCTACATCAGTATACAGAAAGAACACGTTCACTCCTCAAGGTACCAACTTCTATAGTTTCACACCCATGAAGTTTAAACTCAATGCCGCCCATACCCTTATCAACAGAGCTTACAAAATTAGCTCAGATTATATATCTCTGCATAAAGAATTTGACTTTCTTAACAAATACTTTCGTAACAACAACTACCCCTTGGACCTGATTTTTAAACTCATCAAAAGGTTTCTCCAAAATATTTATCAACCCAAACTACCAACCCACACTGTTCTAAAAAAAAGACTTATACTTCTCATTTCCTTTCGTTGGCCATACCTCTGTCGCACTTCAAAGGAACGGGAGTCCTCTTCTTAACACTCGTTACCCTCATATCCGCCTCAATATTATTTTAGACTACACTCTTTCAAAAATTGGCTCATTTTATCAAACAAAGAGCCGTTTCCCTGCACTGTTTGAGTCAGAGAATCGTCCTATAAGTATACCTGTCTCCTCGCTGTGAGCGAGGCTCCTATATAGGATCCACCACTAAACTTCTCCGTTCTCGAGCATGTGCCCACATGGGAATTAGTCACAGAACCTTATGCCCTCTGTCTACAAAAGAATCTTCTCCTATTAGAACTCATTCTGAAGCTTGCTCATCCCCTTTGAAATTCGAACAATTTGAGTTGTTTTCCTCTGCCCCTGACATACAGTCTCTTCTGATTCTTGAATCCTTATATATCAATAAATATGAACCCCTCCTAAACAGTAATGAAACTGTCACTCAATTATTTACTGATTATAGTGTCCAGGGCTTCGTTAATTATCCAAATTCTAAATATGCGTTCTTTTCCATCGTCTCAAAACGTATTTTGTTCTACCAACTAATTTTTTAACTCCGCCCTCAATTGTACTGCAGTCTGAAAATGCTGTTCTAATATTTGTCCACAGTATTGCTCCTCTTCAATATCTCAAGTTAAATTAGATTTATCATACTCAGTTTAGTGTTTTTAATGTTTTAGTGGTTATTATTACTTATTATTAATATTATTATTATTATTATTATTAGTCATTAATATTTATTATTATTATTATTATTATTATTATTATTATTATTATTATTATTATTATTATTATTATTATATTATATTATTATTATTATTATTATTATTATTTTATTATATTATATTCATTAATATTATTATTATTATTATTATTATGATTATTATATTTATTATTTTTATTATTGTATTATTTTTGTGTATTTTTTATTATTTTTCATTAATTATTGATTTATTATTATTTATTAATTAATTATTATATACTACTGCTTTCTTTGTTATTTATTTACTTTATGATTGCTATTATCAATATTATTTTATTATTATTAGTTTTTTATTTAGCATTTTTTTTATTATTAGTCTTTATCTTATTGTGCTTCTTTATTGTTTCAATTTAACGTATATTTTAATTTTCACTTTAAATTATAGTTTTTCATAGCTTAATAGCCTGATGATGACACTGGTTGTTCGAAACGTTAGTCTCGTATAATAAAAATGTTCAGATATTGCATGGGTCTTAATTTTCCACACACTATATATATATATATATAATTATACTATATATATTATATCTAATATAATTATAATATATATATATATATATATATTATATTATAATATATTATATATATATATATATCAATGGTTGCTATAGGATAGTGGAAGAGCATACTTAGATGTAATTACGTTGAAACTCTAGAAGTACATGGATTGTTGACCAATCACTGGTCCCCTTGCTAGAAGGACAAACGGAATAAAATTGCGGACCAAAAACCAACATTTTCATCCAACACCTTCATTAATGACAAAGAAGACCCCACGCAGAAAATAAAAACCAGGGAAATATGGGCAAGAATTTGTCATGTAGTTAAAACCAAATGGACATTGAATGGAGGGAAGCAGCGATCAACGCGATTATATTTTTATGACGAGAGAATGACACATAATCTGAGAAAATAATGGTTGGGCAATGACAGAAAGATTATTTTGTCCAGAAGGAGTCAACATTGATAGTCATTTAAGGAATGAAGATTATTATTAGATAGCCCCTAGTTTGATAATAATAATAATAATAGTTATTAATGGTTTAAGAGTGAGTGGTAAGCAGGATAATGATAAATATTAGTAATAACACCCTTTCCTTGAAGAGGGCTTTGCCGTTGATGTGGTGACACTGATAATATATATACAATATATTATATATATATATATAATATATATATATATATATATATTATAGATATATATAAATATAATATATATATATGTATATATATATATAATTATATATATATATAATAGTATAATATATAGTCCTCCACATCTCACACATGGGAGCGTAAGAATAGTTAGTTAAGAAATAAGAGGATAGCTAAGTAGAAGATCATGAACGTTTTCAAAAGAAAAGCCCTTCAAATCTTCCCCTCATACCCTATAAGTGCAGAGCCACGTCACAACCAAAAAATCCACACAGGGCTTACAACACCGCGACGAACCCCACTGTGGTATCTCGTCAATGTAGGGTTGAGCCCCTGGGCCAGACCACAACCATACCTTACCACGAAACCCTGCCATTCACTAAAATTATGCACCTTTCTTCTCATCTCTTACAAATTCATATTCCTTTCCTTCAGACCAGGGTTGTGGAGTCGGAGTCGGAGTCGGAGTCGGGGAGTCGGGGAGTCGGTAGTTTTGAAGAGAGTGGAGTCGGAGTCGGAGTCGGGGCGCCGGCTAGCTTTGAAGAGAGTAATGGGTCGTAGTCGGCAGTGGGGGATGTCTGTGTTTTGAGAGAGTGAGTCGGAGTTCGGCAGTCGGAGTCGGCAATTTGAAAAGCTTGTTGTTGGAGCCGGAGTCGGCTTCAGTTTCGGTGTCATTCCTGTGGAATGGAAGTCGGAGTCGGAGTCGGAATCGAAGTCGGTAATTTTCAAAAGGGTGGAGTCGGAGTCGGATTCGGTAATTTTCAAAAGGGTGGAGTCGGAGTCGGAGTCGAGTCGGTTAATTCAAGAGTCGGATCGGAGTCGGAGTTGGAGTCGGTAATTTTGAAGAGGGTGGAGTCGGAGTCGGAAAATTTTTGAACCGACTCCACAACCCTGCTTCAGACACTGGAGATCAAAATAAGTAATTAAAAAGAAAACATTTTGTCAGATTTGAGAAAATACTTATCAGTAAGTAAGTGGCTCGATGTTTGGATTGGTTGCCTCGATGTGTGGTAGCTAATAATTCACTTACATCTTTTAAAAGGAGGTTGGTTAGGTAGGCATAAAAATGATTTGAGTATTAGTTAGTTAATAGGCATTTTTGTTCTTTTTTATTTCGTTTCAATGGAACTTAGTTTTAAACAGTTGTCGTTTCGTAAACTAAAAAAAATAAAAATGAATAGTTGTTACTTACTTGAATTTATTGTGAGTTAATAAAGGCTATGATTGTGTATAACGTTAATTTATTATCCTCTTTTTAACTGCATTTTAATTAAATTGCATATACTAAGGAGTAGGAAAGGAAACTTGGTGGTAAAAACAATTTATCTAAAAAAAAACAAAAAAAAAAAATTTAACATCTAAATTGATAGTTGGAAGAAATGTTTACACACAGTGAACTGTAGATGTTAAGAGGTACTGTTCAAAAGGGAAATAAATTCCGATTCCCGACCTAAACCAAAATAAAATCTTAAACTCCAGTCGGACCAAAATTCCTGTACAACTCTACTAGTTTTATACGAACCCTGACCCATTTACAACCAAAATACCTTATTACTGGCCATGAGATATTTCTCGGAAACAATAATTAGAAAATATTTTAAAGAACATTGAAACATAGAGGTGCGGTGCGGTGCCGTGCGGTGCCGTGCGGTGCCGTGCGGTGAGGTGCGGTGCAGTGCGGCAAAATTCTGGTGCTTCTGGTGCTCAAGCCACCCTAATATAATACTATATATATATAATATATATATATATTATATATATATACTATATATTATATAATATATATATATATATAATATATATACTATATATATATATATATATATATATATATTACTATATATATAGGCACTTATTCTTTAAAAGGAAGTTACATAAAAAGTCATGAAATCGCAAATCGCAGAATCCTACTTGTGCATCCCTGCAGTGTTACGTGTTAGCTAAAACTCCAAAAGAAAGATCGCGAGAGTTACCACATGTTGCTTTATTTTATCATGCCTTAATTTTTATCAATGTAATTTTTTAATTTTTCTTTTAATTATTTTTAAGGGGCTCGAGCCGACGGTGGGACAGAGGTTTCGTCCCCCCGTCGTCCCCGCTGAGGCCGAGAGACCCTAACTCTTTCCATCTTTGCGATTAAATCTTGGGTATTTATTTAGTTAAAATAAATAAATAAAAACCTTAATTGGCGCAACTTGAACGCTCTATTGCCTTGAAATATTCGAAAAAAAATCGATTGCATTGTTCGTTCGATATATATCTGTTAACTACCCTTAAAGGACAAAGTTCTATATATATATATATATATATATAATAATATATATTATATATATATTAATATATATATACTATATATATATATATATATATATTATTATATATATATTATATATATATTTTTTTGAAACAGGAAGCAAAATATTCTGGAAAAAGTAAATATAAAAAAGAAAGAAGAGGGGGGGGTTAGGGGAGAGGGTTAAGGGAGGGGAATGGAAATAGGAGGGGAAATGGAGTGAAGAAAAAGATGGGGGAATATTTTAGAGGATTATTGAATGAATTGGGGGGAAGAGATGAGGAGGTTCAAGAGGTGAGGTTGGGGGGTGAAGAGGGACGGGAAGGAGATATGGAAATACAAATGGAAGAAATTATTAGGGCGATAACTAAAGGAAAAAAAAGGAAGTCCACAGGTCTAGATGGTGGGAGTATGGAAATGTTACAGATGGGAGGCAGAGGGGTGGAGGAATGGCTGTACAGGTTATATAATTTATGTTGGAGGAAGGAAGAGGTTCCACAGGATTGGGAGGAGGGTTGTTTGGTTCCCCTGTATAAAGGGAAAGGGGATAGGATGAAGTGTGGGAATTATAGAGGTATTTGTCTTTTGAGTGTAGTGGGGAAAGTGTATGGGAGAATACTAATTGAGAGGGTGATAGATTAAACGGTAGAGAGAAAGGAGGATGAACAAGGAAGATTTAGGATGGGAAGGGGGTGTGTGGATCAAGTGTTCACAATGAAGATGCTTGTGGAGAAAGGTATTAGAAAGGAAAAGGGAGGTGTAGTGGGTGTTTTTTTAGATCTGGAGAACAGCATATGATAGATGCAAGAGGGGTGAATTATGGGGGTGCTGGAGAACA
>JABUQX010037965.1:15000-17500 GCA_015478945.1 Trachelipus rathkii
ATTTTCGACAATTGAAATGGGTTGTATATCAACAGCAATCATTTCTGCAATTGTGGTGTGTATGGCTTTAGCTTTAGGGGCACTGATATCCCAGACTTGTGTCTTCTGTATAGTTTCAACTAAAGTCATTTGCCGAGGTTTACTTTGTTATATAAGAGGCGTTGGTGATGCATTCCCCCTTTAAATCCTTCTTTTTCATACATATTCGTTTGGACTCTTCAATATGTTTAATTTTTAGATGGTTTCTGAGACTTGATGTAACTCTCCCTTTTTGGGAATAATTCATGTTATAAAGTTTGCCTTTAGCCTTATGTTGCATAAACTTAATAAACTATCACTAGTGTTAACTGTGAAGTATTTCCACACTAAACTTTTACTTCCTGACATACTTATTCCAAATTAAAATGAACAACTTATCTTGCAATTAATATACAAGTACCTGAAAAACAGCTAAGATAATTTGTAGCGCATATATATAATTATATAATATATATTTAATATTATATATATATATATATTATATATATATAATAAATATATATATATATATATATATATATATATTATATATATATAATATAATGTATATATATATATATATATATATATATTTTACATAATCTTTGACTCTTGTCGTTTGCCACACCCTTTATATATATTCGACCGAATATTAACTACCGAATATTCGGTAATTCGGCAAATTTGCTATTCGTACAGCTCTAATATATATATATATATACTATGTATATATATATATATATATATTATCTATATATATATTATAAAACTATATATATATATATATTATATATATAGCATTACTATATTACTGTATCCGTAAAACCCGTTCAAGTAGAAATTTATAACTGCCAATTCTCCGCGTGACGCTCTACCTCCACGTCCAGAGGGCAGGTAGGGGGTTATCTGATCACTATTTGGTGGTTGCTAGATTAAGGGTAGGGGAGAGGTAACGGTTAGGGAAAGAGAAAATAAAGAGGAGAATAGAAATCATAAAGGTGGAAAAATTAGATGAGGCAATGTGTAGGAGGGAGTTTATGAGGGGTATGGAGGATAAGTGGAGGGACGTGAGAGGGACGGAAATTAGGGAAGTGGAGGAGGAGTGGATGAGATTTAAAGAGGGACAATATGTGAAGAGGCCAGAAGGATATGTGGACGTAAAATAAAGGTGGGATGCAAGTAGAAGGAAAAGGAAGTGAATTGGTGAGGTGAGGAGTGAACAAGAGTCTGGTGAAAAAGGAAAAAAAACGGTTATTTTGAAATGCTTGGGGAATGGAGAGTGGAAAGCTGGGAGGAAAATAGAAGGGTTAGAGTGGCAGCAAAGAGGGCGGTGGAGAGGGCGAAGAGACATGCAATAATGAAATGGTGTAGAAAAGTGACAGAAAATTTTGAAACGGGGAGCAAATATTCTGGAAAGAAGTAAATAAAAAGGAAGAAAATGGAGGGGTTAGGGAGAGGTTAAGGGAGAGGAAGGGGAATGGATAGGAGCGGGAGGATAGGTGAGGAAAAGAAATGGCGGGAATATTTTAGACGGTTATTGCAATGAAATGCGTTGGGAAGAGACTGCAGGATGATTTACAAGAGGTTGAGGGTGGGGGGGGGAAGTGGGGGCAGAAGGGATTTGGAAATACAAAATGGAATGAAAATTAATTAGGGCGTTAATAAAGGAAAAAAAGGCAAACAGTCCACAGGTCTAGATGCGTGTGAGTATGGAAAATGTTACAGATGGAGGCGACGGGGTGGAGGAATGGCTGTAATAGGTATCATAATTTACTGTTGGGAGACGGAGGGGAGAGGTTGCCACAGGCATTGGAGCATGGTTTGTTTGGTTTCCCCTGTATAACTTCCAAGGCAAAAAGATGGGGTCTGGGCACAGGAGCCAGATGCTTTGGTCGGGAAAGTGATGGGAGAAATTCTGGAGGTATATGAAGCTGATTGCGTCATCATTAACCGTGGAGAGATTGGGGGAAGAACAAGGAGGATTTAGGGTGGGAAGGGGTGTGTGGATCAAGTATTCACGATGAAGATGCTTGTGGAGAAAGGTATTGAAAGGAAAGGGAAAGTGTACGGGTGTTTTCTTGATCTGGAGAAAGCATATGATAGAGTGAAGAGGGGTGAAATGTGGAGGGTGTTGGAGGAATATGGAGTGGGGGGTAAATTAGGTAAAGGCATTAGGGCCTTTTATAGGAATAGTAGAATGTGTGTGAGAGTATTAGGGGGGGGAGAGTGAGATGTTTGGGGTAAAGAGAGGGTTAAGATAGGGATGTGTAATGTCCCCGTGGCTTTTCAGTTTATAGATGTCGCGTGTGAGCATTGGATTGATGAGGGCGGGGAGAGGGGTGGAATTGATGGATAGGGGTGATAGATTGGAAGTGAACATGATACTATTCGCGGATGATACCCTTAGTGGCGAAGAATTCAGAAGGGCTGTAGTATTTGGTGAGGAGTTTGAGAGGGTGTGTGGACAAAAGGGTCTAGGATA
>JABUQX010037966.1:0-39900 GCA_015478945.1 Trachelipus rathkii
CTATGTATTATAATCGTATAATGTATATCGAGTAAACTTTATAATTATAGGTTTACTATAGCTAAGTAATATGATTAGATACAGCATAATATAGTGATAAGTATATATTTAATGTAGTATAGATCTAATTTTCTATAATAGTATTATTTATTTATAGATATATATTACTTATATTCGTGAGATATTTTACTAGTATAAGGTACTACTGCATATAAATAGTACTACTTCATGAATATTAAAATATATATTATATGATAATATAATGATGATATTATTATATTATATAATGTAAATATAGTATAATATAATCTTTAATATATATTATATTATATTAATTATATTTAATGATTAATATATAAATAGTATATATTATAATTTTAATATTGATATTATTATAACATATATTATATAATAATATATATAAGTAATTATATATGATATATACATATTTACTATATTATAAGTTTATACATTAATTGATGGGTAATAGTAGGTACAGATAAGTTAATAGTATTATATCGATTTATCTAATCATGTAATAACGTTATATTCAGTATATGATATAGTAGTATTAAATATAGTAATATTATTCATATATATAGTATATAGATATTAATGTATATATAATGTATATAGTTATTCATATGAACGTTATCACTATTCACTAATTTAGGTATTAGATTATTATAGTATTATATTAAATAGATATATTTATAACATATCTTAATATATATATATATAATTAGTTATATATATATACAACTATTACTACCGGTAGTTAAAGTTAATTATATTCTATATTTAATGATATATAAGTATCTATTAATCAATATAATATATAATATATATTATATATAAATTAACTAGTATGTATATATATAGTATATATATTAAATATTATAATATAGTATTATTAATAATTATAATGAGAATATACGATATTGGTAAGTATAATATATATCTTGATTTAGTATATATATTTATATATAATATATATATATTTAAATCTAAGGTTCTCGGGTCCTAAATAAAGCCCGAAACCTTGAATAATAGCTGCTAAACCACTAATGAAAATAGCATAGGTAAGTAGTTTATTTATAATCTAGTATATAGTCAAGAATAGTGTTATCATAAGTTATAAGAAAATAATTTCAATAGTGTCACTGAATTTTGCTCTAATGCAAGCTTTGCGCTAGCTAGAAACATAATTGTTTCTTAAAATGAGAAACGTGCTAGCTTCCCGTATATCTCCTGTATGACTTTGGAAATTAGTTATGTTGAGACTTAGATGGTAATAAAAGATGTTTAGGTTTCGATTTAAAATATATATATCACCTAAGCATCAAAAATCATATCGAATTAATTATCTAATAGAGTATATACAGATATAGTAATAAACATTGTAGATCAGTTAATAATATGTATTGATAAGATAGTACTATAATATTATACTATAATTATATATATAATTAATAATTAATATCACGTATTCATAGATATATCTGTCAAATAAATAGACTATCTACCACCCATATATATTAATATAATAGGTGGTCAGGTATTATATTATTATATTATAGCCACATCTACGAGTATATATATCACTCTACTAATTATGCATACCATAGAAACCATTCTATATTTGAAGGTAAAGAAAACTGTCTTCATCTTTGGATCGAATAACGGGCATTGTGTGCGAAGATCACCACGATATAGCACGGGTTATTTCCAACTGAGAGCAATTTTCCAACCTACAAAGTTGAAGATGATCCATAAGGAACAGTATCGTAAACCCCAGACAATCCGAGCGTTTCCGTCAAAGCTACATCATCAGAAGTACCATTATCAATGTGTGATTATCAATGCAGACCTCGCCGTCACCCAGTCATTCATGCATAAGTACTGCTGACTAATAAAGGTTCGTGATATAACGAGAGGCCACTGCAGCACCGGCCCCCGTCCGTGTGTGTCTACGAGAACACACACGATAATTTGTGCTCTGAGTGAGTACACCATGTCGGTACTTTACGCTATCCAAGCTTGACAAAATGATCGGCGGGCAGGTTCAGGCTCCTGCAATTGGGGCTCCAGTATCAACATTACACATTTTGCGTCCGTCAATGAAAATGTGAGTATACCGACCCCAAAGGGGTCCTAAACCACGATTGCAAAAGCTCGCCGACCGTAGTGTGTCGTGCAATAGCATAAACACACCCGAAGTGTGGTGTGAGTACATGTACATCTGTTCGTTTTTGGCTAGCCTCTAAGGCGTGGGCCATAACTTTGCACCACCCGTACAGGTGATGGGTCAGGAACATAGTTTGCCATTAATAATGGAGGTTGAAACAATGTCATATACACCTTAGGGTAAGTGGTAATACATAGCACTACAGCACGGCTCCCGTCGACCCCCGGTAAAGTATCATCGTTAGTTATCTCGCAGTCATATCATAACTAGTATATCGTAGTAATAGGGTCAGTTAACCGCTCGGATCGGTGAGACGCTCCCCACGTTGGGACCCCGTGTCGTATGTAACTATGCATGGCGTAGGTTATAAGCTAACTATATAAGTAGTACTGACGAGCCGATTATAGTACTATAGTATATATAACCTGCATCACTATATTAATAATATGCCAACTAGTACCTAATTAGTATATGTATATTAATATATATATTAATTATCGTTAATATTAATATATATTAATTATAGTATATATAATTATTATATATATATATATATATATAATATATCATGAGATATATATATAACTATTAATATATATAATCATATAATATTATAGGTATATATGATTACTACGTATATTACTATGAATACTGTTTAGTTAGTCAGTATAGATGATATATTATATATATTATATTATTATATCAATTATATTATATAATATTATATATTAAGTAATATATATAATATGATATGTTATAATACTATATATGATGATAAGTATATTATAGTATGATATATTATATTATATATTATACATCCAACATCAACTATTGTCGGATTTTGTACACGGTACCCGGTGCACATATCTCTTGATGTATACGGTTACCTGCACAGCGTGTGGGATGATAACCTGGCGTTGGGGCATGAGGAGCGGCAAAGTGAAGTGTGTCATCGACGAGAGTGCGGAGAGCTTCCGAGCAGTAATTTGCTATGTTGTAGAGTTTCGGTTCGCATATCTCGATGCGAGTGCTTTGAGGATCGGGTTGAGTGGAGTATTCACAGATGGCAATGCAGATGAGTGGTATAGTATATGTCTTAGGATGTCACTGGTTATCACTGAGGGTTTAACGCCGGTGCAGCGTATATGTATGATTCTAAGGTCGCCTGGCATTTGGTGATCTTATTGATAGAAACGAGTGAATAGAATATGATATGACTGTTATAACGGCTGGTAGTTTCTATTAGCAAAACCTGGAGTCCTATTGATTATTATTAGTATAATATATTATAGTTTATAATTTAGTTTATAATGATACATAGAAAATAGTGTAGTATAATTATTATAATATGATGTTAGATAGTATGTATATAGAGTTGATATAGAACTCATGAGTATGATATAAGGGTAAAGTAATAATAGGTATATATAATATGAGTATATGGATAACTAATTGGACGTAGTAGTGATAGTATGTGATATGTAGTACCTATAGTTTGAGAGTGTATAGTAGTGTATAATCAGAGTAATAATGTATGACCTGAGCTAGGAAGATAAGATACTAGAGCGTAATGGATAGGATGTTATCTACATAATGAATTATCATATGACGTCGAAGCAATTATGTATATATAGCCGTATTGAGGTTACGCTAGCGTGCATCGTATAAGGTCATGTATAATAGTATATAGTATATATTATAGGTAGGGTACGTATGATGTAAGAATAGTATACATAATAATGAGGTAAAGGGTGATGTGATCGGTAGGTGTGAGGCAGGGATACAGGTGGATGTGCAGAGGTATATGACAGCAGTTGAGGTATGAATGTCTAGATGATAGATAGGTAGTGTTTCGAGTGTAGTGAGGTAGCGCTGATGAGGAGAAGTATGGTATATATCATGACTTATAATGATGATATGATCGAGGTAAATAAAAAATTTCGATGAAGGTAAGTTCCAGAAGAGTAGGTATACCCTGAAAGCTTCTAGTAAGGTGAGGCTAGTGAGTGAGGTGCCGAAGAAAATATTTGGTTAGATAGGGCATAGCATTACTTGCATAGCCTCAGAATTTAAGTGACACAGGATGAAGCCTTGCTATGATATAAAGCATGAGAGTTCTGCATTTTTAAAAACAAAATTCAACGTGACCACGTAACTTTCTCTCTTGAAACCCTGAGAAAAAATAAATTGGGCTGATGGTGAAAAATCTTAAAGAAGAGAGACATGATTTTACTAAAAGTAAGAGTATCATAGATAATTACATACTGGAAGCCTTATATTCAAGAAGGATCCCATCAGTAGTTTAGTATATCTAACGAATTATAATTATTATAATGTTAGTTATATTAATACTTTAAATATAATATATATATTATAATTAAATTATATTATATACGTGAATGATACATATGCTCATGATACGGTGACGTGATATAATGATGAATTCATAATATATCTAGAACTTGTCAATCGCTATAAGTGAATTTACCATGTGATGAAACGTAGGTATGTAGATATTTATTATCTTATATTTATTATAATAATTATATGATCCTAAGCTATATGAATAGTTAATTTTATAACTGTAATCTCACTCATATATTAATTGCGTTAGTTATAGAGTTTATCATTTGTATTTTAAATAATATGTGAACAGTGATTACCATCAGGTATCGTAATCTGAATAGTTAAGCGTAGTAATGTATATGTAGTATATGCTATAATATTGAAGAGCACAGATATTTATAGTAGTAACTACTGATATTCTTAGTATATAGTATATAAGCTTCATTTATTATTAGAGTATCATACAGTATAATTATTGGTTAGCCATGGTAAATCTTCATCAACGTGTTAATTTGTGGTTAATCTCACTGGTTAAATCTTATACTGAGCGTATGCTGAGATGTTCATCAGCTATAAGTCAGTGGGGTTATACATGGATGGAGTAGTTAGTGTGTGTAAGTGCGAAGCCCTTGAAAGTTAAGACAATAGCCCACGCTCCGGTCGACCTGCAGACGGGGCGCGCCCGTCGCGGCGGAATACCGAACTGCAGTAGCGCCCAGCTGACAGCCCAGTGCTGGCGCAACGAAAATCTAAAATTCATGCATGCGCCCCCAGGGCTGCATGATAATTACCTACGGGAGCCGATAACATTTATCGCAGTGTTTGTGATTTACCAATTAGTGATTAAGTCTGTTATTAAAGTATACAATGATAAAATAACATGATTTGTAATTTGGTCTTTCATTTAGTCAGATCCTTATCCACAATATATTTCATCCATTATATAATACTCATTACTATTAAGGGGACCCATGTGACTGTGCCCAAATAAAAAATTTATCACTTTTTTTTTCAATTCTGCAATGTAAATTAATTATAAAAGAGTTCCAGTAAGTATCAAAGTAAATTGATTATTGAGACTTTTCGTTATCGAAAAATTGGTGGGTCTCTTATCCAGCAGATGTGACGAGTAAACCAACAAAGGAGAAAGAAAGCGGATGTAATAGTATAGAAGAAAATAGCAATAATCAACTTTAAATGGAATGCTCTATCATATGTTGTTAGTCAATGCCACATTAATGATAAAATGGATACAGAATACTTTTCCTTTTCGCAAGCACAACCCAGGAGAGTCAGCGCTACCTTATCCAGATTCATATTACCATTTTATATACCTCACGTATGACTCAAGTAATTAGGATGTAATATATATCCGCATCGGCATCGGAGTTACGTTTCGATTGTGAACTACGAAAGTCTGAGGAGACCTCCTAAGGGGCGGAGTACCGGTGAGACCCGTGGGAAGCTGGAAGGATGAGTGTATTAGATACCGGGGGTTAGAAAACCAAAGTCTATAGAATCCCTTGAAAAGGTAAATTTTTATCAAAGGATGATAAAATAGTATCGACGTTGCATAAGGATGAGCTGACAAATTTGAGGAGCCGTAAGTCTACCGAGAGTCCAGAGCCCGAGTTCGGGAATGGACCGTAAGAGGTCAGCGGAGCCCGGAGCGCCAGGATGACCGGAGCAGAGGAGGCGTCAGAGCCGGAGTTCTCGGGGCAGAAGCCTAGGAGCCTTGGAGCCGGAGCCGGAGCCCGGAGGCCCGGAGCGCGGGAGATCCGGACGCTGGAGCCGGAGTGAACCTGAGCCGTGAAGCCCTAGGATACCGGTGGAAGTCACATGAACCAGTTAAAACGTTATCAAATTTTTTTAATAGAGAGGAACTTTTAGGTTTAATTAATTATTGGCGACCGGTTAAAAATTAACGCTTTACTGCAAAGTCGGTAGCAGCTGTTAACTTCTTTCTGAAATGAAACAACCGGAGTCCAATAAGCGAAGATGGGAAGGCCCGGAAGCTTGTGGAAGGCCTCCGAAGCTTAAAAACTAAATCAATCGGTATTAAGTTGATATGTAAAGGTAGAGAAAGTAATAATATTTATCGAAATTTAGGTGCCTTGAACAAGTTTTTGACTAGGTAGGCTGATGGAGCCGGGCGAGTACCGGGATGCGGGCGAATACCCGGGGATCCGCGGGAGCCGGAGCTGCGAGCGCGAAAGCCGTGTTGCCCGGATACCTGAAGAGACTAATTTATTTTTACAAGTTAATAGGTTTTTGCATTGATAGATAAGTAATTGTGCGAAAAGTTTTATTGCTTGATATTTGTTAAGATAAATATTGGGAAGATGGAGTAATAAGTGTTGGGCGGGGGCGGGATGAACTTAGGATCAGCATACGGAACCCGGAGGCCGGAGCCTCTCGGTAGTCGGAGCCAGGACCCGCGTGGACCGCATATGGGCCGGATACTGAAGCCGTGATACCGCAGAGGTAAAAAGTATGATAATTATAGATTAAAGAATTATCTGATGTTTTGGGTGCAAGTTAAAATAGTTCTGCAAAGTCGAGTTTCTTAGCAGCTCATATTGCTGAGTTACGCAATCCCGCAAAATAGGTAAAATACTTGAAGTAAAAAGCCGGAGCCGTAGTCGCGACAGCCGGTAGCCGAAGGGAGGTCTGAAGCCGGCAGGCGGGATCTTGAAGAACAAATTATTTGCTTTTCATTCCAAGAGGATTTATATATTTTATGTGGGTAAGCATATGGTGAAGAAAAGTAAGCTGTTGCGCCACCCTCCAAGTCTAAGTGGATGTACTCGAATAACCATTCGGTGGCATAAAAAGGAGGGCTTCAGAGTAGTAGCGTGTGATGGATGTAACTAGGTGGCATAACTACTGTTGTGAGTAGCATGTTACTATCAGTAGCTGGTAGAGCATGCAGCCAGAAGCCTAGCAGCAACAAGGTGAGGCCAGTAGCCACGTATTGCACAAGAGACGGCGCAATGCAGAGCCGTATACCCCCACATGGCGTGTATATATGATAGTACTAATCTGACGGTGGAATATATATGATGATGATATATGCAGCCGGCGACAGATAACGCCTGTACCAAACTAGGTAAGTATAAGATCGTACTGAGCCAGAGCAGAGAGCCAAGGCCGATGAAGAAGAGAGTCACAGCAGCCAGATGCCGAGAGAAGGCCGGAGCCGGGAGCCCATGAGCCGGAAGGCCGACCTGGGAGCCGGAGTGAGAGTCGGCCTTTCAGGTCGTAAGAGGTAGGTATATTTTCGTGTGCTTTATGTTAAATTGAATTAGCTGGGATGCCATTTTATAAAATTGTTGGAGACTTTAATGGCAGAAAGTGCGGAGCGTTAGTAAGGACTTGATTTTGTTGGTGCTAGGGGAGAGGAATCCCCACGCCCTGGAAAATTGCAGGGTATAAATGCTCGAGAGCTTGTTATCGGATCTTCGCGTAAGCCCCGTAGTACCAGCCGGTTAGCCTGAGGCGGTAGCGAAGGACGAGTCTGAGCTACCCGAACCGAAAGGTACTATGAATTAGATCCATAAGCCGTGAGTTGGATGCGCGAGGTCCGGTAGCTAGGCTAGCTTGGGAACCGGAACGAGGAAGCCTGAGTGAGGCTACGATAGCGAGCAGGAGCTGCGGAGCCGGTCAGAGGAATCTCAAAGCACGAGCTAATAAGTATTTATTATAACGTATAATTTTTTGGAAAGCATAAATATAATTTTACAGCAATAGGTGTCAGAGCTTGATAATGATGTATTGAATTGATAGCATAGGCGAAGGTTGTGCTCGGGTAGACCTCTTAACTGCCGTGCCGAGTAGGCGGTAGAGCGCAGGCTGCGGCGACTGTGGTGTGGATGGTGGTCTGGCGAGGTAGAAGGTTGTGCGGTGGTGGGGAGTATCAGGCGCGCGGTCGTGCAGTGAGATAAACCTTCGGGGGTATTCTGCTGCCGTTTGATCCTGGTGTATGGGATCTACTCGTGAAACGTGGGGAGGCACTGCCTGGAGAGGTCGTTATGTTTTTGTAGAGTGTGATGAGGGTGGCAGCTTGACTATTCTTTTTCACTGCGGTTCTGGAATTAAAAGAAAAAAACAGTGTATCCACATCTCTCACAAGTGATGTGCTTGAACTGTAGCGTTCTGAGAGTGTGTCGGATCTTCACGTAGGACCTCAGCCGGTATAACATGTAGAAGTGAACCAATAGGTGTTGGTGGTACGTCTATACCTGTGCTCGGAGCCGGGTAGTATGTTGATTAGTCGGTGATTGTTGGGAGTGCTGCATCGGTAATACAGCTAAACGGTTTGTGCGGCGTAGCGCATAAGTTTTAGGTATTGTACGTTCGTTATGGGGTTGCCTTACGTCATCGACGTAGGAGAGCTGAGTATGTAGCCACCTACAACGACCACACCACTGGTACAATAAACGGTCACACTGCGACACGTGACGAAAATTAAATGAAAATTAGCTCGTAAATCTGAATCGCTGATATCGAGTATACTTGCGCATTCGAGTTCGCAGTCAGTAGTTTTACTTTGCTAGAAGCATGTCACAATATGGATATGTGTGTAGCACTAGGTCGACACTGAGGTGGATGGATGTTATGGTTATGCTGAGTAATATTAACTGCTTATATATATAAATTCATGGATAGTAATTGGTTTCGTGTAAGTGTATATTAGATTATACATGATTGTATGTAAGATGACAAGTAATATTGTCGGGGGCCAAGTTATTATAGTATATACATGACATACTAGTTATGGAGCGTTCATTACGAAGTTCTCTAAATGACCTACTACATTTATAATGAGTTGAGGGAGAAGTGGCCAAAGCTTGTACATCGAAAGTAACGAGGTGCATTGTATAATGTTAGATATATTAGTATAGGAGTGCAATTTGACATAAAGTCAAGTAATTATTATGAAGCTGTTTAAGGCTTAGAGGTAGTGTCGTCTGGAGTGAGTTGGTTTGTTATAGACTAGGGTAAATATCTATAATAGTAAAGGTAGTACGGTATAGTATATCGATGAGTATAGTTAGTTTGCCCCAGTGGGTCTGAAAGTTAGTGGAGGTACTATGGATGGACAGTGACTATAGGGTGGTGACTGTCATTAGGTAAGTTGTAGTTAACCATGCGTTTAGGTTCATCGTGTTGATAGGCGTTGTGAGTTCAAGGAGTTTGAATGCATGATATTATATTAATACTTATATATAGTCGAGGTAGATTAGATATGTACGATATTGGATCGTGTATATATATATATAAGGGTAGGCTTTAGGTAGCGATGATATACATTATCATGGAATAGGTGCGACACTACCAGCATATATGAGACGTTATGGAAAGTGTGATATATATATAATAGTATACTAGTATAGATCGATTATATCAGTTTATATATATTATTTCAGACATAGTTTAAAAGTAACTTGATTGTTGGGCGAAGTAATAAGGTTTTAGGTGAAGTCAATATCATATGAAGTAATATAATGATTATATTCGAATTAGGTATTAATTAATATATAATATATATATGATATATTAGTATATATATGGTAATTGCATATCTCAATTAAATATGCATGCTGATATATAGCTATGAGGTTAAATATTGATATATATTATCTGTTATATATATATATTATATATTATTACATATATATATATAATAGTGCTTGTGAAGAGTAAATGTCTAAATTAGTAGTATTATAACCGTTATGTAATACCGTATATTAGATAATTTTAGGCTTATTTAGGACGAGCTTATGATTGATGGATAGTAATGGGGATACTAATTAGTGACGGAGCTGAAAAGTATAGTGAAGCTGAGGATAATAGGTAATCTTAGTATGGTAGATAGTATTTGATATATATGAAGGGTCGTAATGCTTGGATTATGCTAGCTATTATTTAATATATATGATATAGAATATACTATAATATTATCTGTATGGATAATATATGTACGTATAGTAGTATATTCATGATATGTAATTAATATTGTTTTCTATTATTACAGTTAATAGTATATATATATAATGCTATTATATATTATATATATTATATATAATAGTGATATATATATTATTAAATATTATATATTATATATACTATGATTTCACTTTGTCAGTATCAATAAAGTATACAAGTATATATAAGTAATATATAGTATATAATATATATATAATTTATTGATAGGTATTTTAATGATAATATCTGATAATAAATAGACATGATTTTAGAACATATTTCTAAATAAGATAGTATCTGGTATAGTTAATTTTTTTCTATGATATATATTAGGTATATATAATATATCGATATAATATATTTAAGCTATATATATTTTATATAGGTTATTAGCTATAGTATGTATTATCATATCTAAATATATAATCATATAACGGAAAAGACTGACCAAGTTCGAACATGTTTGAAGCCTGTGGAATTTCAATCCTATTCCTTGTGTTTACAAATACTCTTTCCGGTGCGAGATCTCATTTTGTTATAAGGAATTTTTAAAAAAATCTTCCTTTCTGAATCATTTATTTGGGAAACGATAGTCCCTATCCTCCATCAAATCTATTTTTTTCTAGTTCCACAGAAAATGTTGAATCTTCGTGGATTTGAACAGCACTAATCAATGTGCTTGCATTAAGAAGTTGTTTTGAGAAACTTTTGGAAAAATCTTGTATTGAGTTAAAGGTTCGCAACAAATTCTTTTATACCTAATAAAAAATATACTTCCATAATATAAGATAAATCCTTTCTCCATTCTCTTTTTTTTTGTTTACTAAGCATATTTTATAATAATTAGTATTATGTCGAAATACTTAACATTGTTACAATTTGTTACATTTAAAGAAAAATATTTCATAAAATAAAGCAAATAAAATAAAAGAGAGGAACGATTGAATGTACTAAGTTGTTCTGTCAAAAGGACAAGAAGAAAAATTTGTATAACAATAATTGGATATCTATAAATATTCTCATATTAATACGATTTTTTGAATTTTATTCTCGTTTTTATGTATTTTATTTTTATGCATGTAACTTATACTGAGCAATGCAGGGTGCGGTTCAACCTTTGCTCTCACGTTTCCTCGAATTTATATATTACTAGATATATATATCACTTATATATATATATTATATAGTATAACTGGGTTCATTATAGATGATATACTAATATATATTCATATTATATATAAATATAGTATGATATTATATATATATATATTAGTATATATATATACTATAGATATAAGTATATAAATTAATGAGATATAATACCTATGCGATAGGGTGTATCACCTTGAATCATGTATAATATACGATCGTGGAGACTTATCACGTATCATATAAATAGGGCTAGGTATTAGTTCATATATAGTTATATATCAGATATTATATATATATATATATATATATATAGTATAGTATCTTTATAATATTATATCATATGTATATTAGTGATACTATAGTAGTATATATATAGTATATATATAAATAATATATTATATCAGAATTATATTTATAGTATATATATAAATAATATATATAAATACTACTATATCATATATTAATATGACTATATATAATATATTATATATATAAGTATATATAATAGTATATATTATACATAGGTGAGTTATTATATAATATATATTAATATATTATAAGGAGGCAAGCAAAGTTAAACTATATATAAGATATCATTATATATATATATCTCTCTCTGTCAAGAATTACCGTAAGTTTATTAATTTATTGACCCGAAATCTTTTAACTAAAAATAAAAAATATCTAATAATATTCATTAAATAGAATATATTCCGGGAGCGATTTAACCTACGTATAATCTAGCTACTACATTATTATTATTTATTATTCATTCTAATTATTATTATTATTAATTATATTATTATTATTAATTATTATTATTATTATTTTTTATTATTATTATTATTATTTTTATATTATTATTTGTTATTATTATTATTATTATTTATTATTATTATTATTATTATAATTTATTATTATATTTAGTATTATTAATTAGTTATTTATTATTATTATTATTTATTATCATAATTATGATTAATTGATTTATTATTATATTATTTATGAATTATTATTATTATTATTAATTAATTATTATCTATTATTAATTATATTTATAAATTACGTTATTATTATTAATTAGTTATATTGATATAATTTAACTCAATATCTAGTGTCGTTCATTCGTTATTATATTATTATTGATTATTATTATTATTATTATTATTATTATATTATTAATTAAGTATTCATAAAATATTCATTATTATGTATCAACTGAGTTTTAGCATGCTTATTATTTAGTTACGATAGTCCCCAATTTATTATTGTATAATTATTATTATTATGTTTTAGTATTGCATTATTGTTACTTATCATCACATTTATTATTATCTTTATGTATTATTACTAGTTATTTTTATTATTATTATTATTTATTGATTATTATTATTATCTATTATTTCAATGTATATATTATTATTATTAATCTATTATTATTTTTATTAGTTAAATTGAATTCTATTATTATATAAATTATTATCTATTATTGGAATTATATTATTATTATATATATTATTATTATTAGTTATCTATTATTTATACATGTACTTTTTAGTTTGATGTAATTACATTATTATTTTTATATTATGCAAAATTTATTAGTTAATTAGTAAAAGTATTAGAAAGTCATTATTATTAGTTAAATATTACTTATTAGTTATTATTCATGTATATTAATAACTAAGAAAACTTTACCTTTCAAAGGGAATCAACATCACAGAATTATTATTATTATTACTATTGCTTTTATAAGTGTGCTAATATTACTATATTATTATTATTATGTGAGACCGATTTGTGATAGTTTCTTCAGTCTATTATTATTATTATCTCATTATGTATGTAATATAAATTCAGTATTGGTGTGATTATATTATTATTCGATTAATTTATTTCCGTTATTTTATTAATTTATCTATTATGTATTATTTATATATTAGTTATTAGTATTTTTTCAGGTTATTATGATGTATTATTTACTTTTAATGAGTACCTCTTCATAGTGTTTGGCTTATGGGCCTGATGTATTTCTGTCTGCTATTTTTTATCCGTTCATTAAATTTGCCTTTTTGCGCTTCAGTTTCTTATAGTGTATTAATTGCTTATTATTATGTATTATTATTATTACTTTATGTAGTTATTATCGGTATTCATATTTAGACCCGAGTATCAGCATTAGTTATTATATTTCTTATATGTATTATTAATTGTATATAATTTATTATTTAGTTGATTCATTTCTTTTTAAATTACTCTATTATTATTGATTATTAAATTATTATTATGTATGTAATTTATTTAATTATTATTGTAATTATTATTTATTATTATATTATACTTATTCATTAGTTATTGAATTATTATTTTATTTATTATTTTAAAGAGAATCTGATGTGTTTATTATCTATTATCATTCATCTAATATAATATTTTTATCTTAATTTTTATTTTTTATTCTTCATTTTTTATTTATATATTTTTTTCAATTATGTAAACTATTAGTAATTATTATTATATTGTTAATGTATTCATTTTTTATTTTATTATTGGATTATTATTATTAATTATTATATTATTATTCTATAATATTATTATTATTAATTGATTATTATTTTATTATTATTATATATTATTATTATATGAGTATTATAACATATTTCATATTATTATTTATTTACTTATGTATTAAATTATTAATTGTCAGTAGATTTAGTTCACTTAGATTATTCAGTCGTATTATTATTATCTAGTTATTATTATATTTATTAGATTATTTAGTATTTTATTATTTAGATGTATCAGTTCTATACTGATGTACGTTTATTATCTTGAATCACAAGACTTGTGTCTTGCTGCTCCGACGTAGGTGGAAAATTTGTCTTGAGACGGTGTGGATGAATTATCAAATGGACTTTTATACTATAGTACTAAATACTATATACTAGAGATGGCAGAACGAAATCATTATATACAGTATATATATACTATAGGTATATTAACTGTTATCAATAACAGTGTTACGATGACAATATTTTTCATGATCTATACTATATTAATTTATATAATATTATATATCTATATTATATATATTAGTATATGCATATGAGTATATATATAGTATTATAATATATATATATATATAATAGCTTCAACTATATATATATGAGTATATATTATAGGTATATATATATATTATATAAATTATATATTGATATATATTAGGCTATATTAATATATGGGTGCCAGTATAGTGTTATTAGTTGATTATTACTATATATATTATATGTTAACTATATATTATATGACAATATTTTTATGTATTTCACATAGTGTATAGATTTTTAGTAAATAGATTTCATTGATTATATATATCATATATAATATATATCAAAGAGTATAAATTTTCATGTTAGTTTATTGTATAAATATTTTATAAGAAAATACATTTTTTTTTCTTCTCATTAAACTATTGAAATTTAATAATATTTATACGCGTAGTTCTTTATCTCTTTATTAATACAAGTCCAAACCAAATAAGGTATTCTAAAAAGGTCACAAAAACCTGTTCTTTTGATTACTCTGAGTATATTGTTAACCCCAGTTCTATTACAAAAGGTAGAAAAAAGTACCGCCAAGTGTATATTGTGAAAACAAAGAAAGAAATTACAACCTATTTAAGAAAAGAAAAATACTGTAAAAACCTGGGCTCAAATTGTTACTTGTACACTGAAACAAAAACAACATGAAAGTAGCATATTAATTTGGGAAAAAAATTCTAATACTTCAACCACACACCCTACAAAAACACACAAATATCATTTTACATATTTTGGTCATATATATATATATACTTATAACACCTTCCCTCTATAGAACAATTTTAATTCTGAAATATACATGTTGAAAAGACATGCCAGGAATGTTTTGAGGTTTTCCACTTTGTGTAATTTGCTTCACCTCATTATGTTTACTAATGAGCTTTACATGTATTTCTTTCATCTGTTGACAGCATAAGATTAATTAGGTACATTCACTGTTTAACTAACTCGCGAGTGTCCTGCGGCGGGTGGTTATAGTAAGTACGGTCACTACAAAATCTATATAGTATACGGGTAGCTTAGGTAGGCTGCGTATAATTGGAGTAGATAGCAATATTACTACTAAGTGGAGGCGGCGCGCATCAGGACAGTGAGCTAATAGATAGCGTGATAGGCAGGGCGTCATAACAAGGGTTCCAGTCAGCGATCGGGTGGGCCAATATGAACAGATCATTACCTATGTATTTTTATTATGGTAGTAGTACTCTACACAATGGTGTACCTATTAGGTCTCTCTCCAGACCTGTATCTGAAGCATTAGCGAATTGGCATTATTGGACAAAGTGCCGGTCGCAGCATAGCTACAAGTATCTGAAAAGAACCCAGTGGATTAGTAATAATATGAATAATATCAGCAAATGGTATCAAACCTGCTTAGGCTAGTGAATCATATATATAGCCTGCAGCAATCAAATAATAGTAATCTTAAACACCCCGTATAGACTACAATTAATTGAGGACACTTATATTATTATATCGATAATCCGGGCGATAGCATATAACATAGACTGAGAGGAGGCGCAGTACTTACATATTTCATTACACACACCTCCGTTCATAATAATAAGTGATCTAGTCGCGGGTATATTGAACTAGATTGCATATATATATATGCACCTCCTAATAAGCCACAAGACGTAGGTCTTCGAAACTATTAGATTTATGGCAAACAATACTTATCCTATCTCGTGCTATATAATATAATATTCATACCCATGTATAGCTACCTTATTGAGGAAGTTAAATTATATATATATAGACCGCTCATGACTAATAATACTAGGAAAACCGAACCAGCATAGAGACCTGTAACCCATTTGCTATATACTACCTCTAATATTTAGCTGTAGTAACAAACAAGACTACTAACTCTTAAACTCGCTCCTACCGTACCTATAGTACATTTGAAGTGTCAATGACACATAAAGTTCTTTATAGAACACCTTATACCAGTATTAGCTATACATAGTTTGATGCTAACGACTATAAATACGGCTATTCACTTAAGTCACACAGAGATATAGACCAGAACTAAATTATCGTTAATTGCTTATGAGATATATAGATCTCCCCAGTACGTTGTATAGAGTTATAGTCTTAGAATTGGCATATAATTAATATAAGTATATGATTCATGTTTGTTGGTTTTCTTTTCAAACTACAGGTCAAATACATCATAGAGTTTCCTATATATAATTCCTATAGACTCTCTCTGACGTTTCAAGCAAATATTTTATCACCCTGTCTATTACTTATATTATACTCCTGCCTTACGTAATATGTTACTTACTATATAATATTATCTTGTGAATATATCGGTTAATACCTAGCTATATGAATAATCACATTTTTTCATCAGCAACCGATCTGTAGTATATTAATATATAATAGATATAGCTCATATTATTTTCAACAGTACTCTGACTAATAACTAAATGAGCGAATAATACATTAATTAATCATATAAACTCTCATCTCGAGTATCACATATAGCATAAACGGTTTCTTCTCCCATCTATATACACAATTACTACGATGCTAGTATATCTATCTAATAAAAAATCTAGTTCGCTACGTATTCACTACAACCTGGGTATATGATCATACAAGAAGTGATATCTATAACGAGGAACCATCAGTAGTTATACCTGAACTGGTATTTAATCGCATGGATGGATACGACATTCAATGATTATAACCACGTAATCTTATAATATAGTAGTCATTGTGGCTATCGTATCTATATAATATATAATCATTAAGTTAGATACATAGTCTACTCGATAGATACATACTATAAATAGAGTTTATAAGCCACAAACTAGCTTATAAAAAAACCGGGAATATCGAATACTATTATAAAGTATATCGACTCACCTATATAAGTATATTGATAGCGTATCTTATATCTACTATATTATATATATTTATATTATATCTATCTATTATGCAGTAAATACCTTCGGTTCTAGTCATTTAACGTATACTAATAATATATATGTAATATATATATATAATGTATATACTAGATTATAAGTATATTGTACGGTAAGTAACGTCTTAACAGCCTACGTCAGATGTATAACGCATCTTACATATTATAGAATTTATAAATTGTTCATATTCCTTAATGAAGTAAGATATGCAAATAATAGTGAGATTCTACTAATATTGATTTAGCTAAGTAACCTGAAAATGTAGTGCTTGGGTGAAATGTAGATATATGTGCAAATTATATAAACGAGATATACATAGTGGAAATTCCAAGCAAAACCTCCGAATTATAATGCTATAACCTACTATATAGTATCTACTGCTATCATAAAAAATCTCCATGGCTCATCCACATATATCTAAATTATGAATAATATTTCACCTTATTTTATGTATATAAGATAGTAAGTTTTTATCTTAATATTTTTGCTCTTCTACTCTATCTTAAACTTATGGGATGGAGCCTCGTATTATGATCCCAACGTGACTGTCCAAACCCACTAAGTGTTCGTTCGGATGATTTTGAACTCGACCCATCTGGAACTTGACACATGCAGAGAGTTTTGGTCGAAAGATTAGATGTTATTATGAACATACGCACCTATTTGTTTCTACAATAACAGAATGTAAAAGATCTGTTTGAGGATTATAGGTAAAGATCTACCGAAGGAATCAGCCGAATTGTTAGGCTCAAAGTTGAAGGGACATATCTTCAGTGTTCAGTGTTCAGTGTTCATGTGTGAATAGAAAAGAGAAAGAGATTTTTTCAATACTTTTCTTAAGAAGAACTAGTATTCTGCAATGATATCATTGTATTGCTTAAGTGATGTTCATATGTGTTCCATTCTGTCAAGGAGTGCAGGTTGTTTCTTGATTCGTCCAAACAAAGTCTAGAGGCGGTCCTCCTTCATATTGACAATAAGTTTGCCTCAGTACCAGTTGCTCATTGTGTTTATTTGGAATAATGTTACAAAAATGTGAGTATGATTTTGTCGAAGTTAAATTACAAGAACCATGAGTGGACTATAAATGGAGATTTGAAAGTGATTTCCAAGCTTCTAGGACAGCAAGGAGGGTAACCAAATACCCTTGTTTCTGTGTGAGTGGGGACAGTCGAAACAAAGCCAGCGTTGGATACAAAAGAAGCGGACGAGGGAGTCTGGGTGTTGAAGGTTGCGAATATAAGAAGTCGTGAAAGATAACTTGTGGTGACCCAAGAACGTACTCCTGGGCTCTCACTCCTAAACTTGGCATAATTGAAAGCAGTTTACAGAAGCCATCTCTCTTCTCTCTCTCTATCTATAGGAAGGGGAAGATGTTTCAAAATGACCACAAGGCAAAGTTTCAGTGACACATCAGACTCGAGAAGTGCAATAGGAGAATTGCGAGTGCATTTGTCGGTCCTGATATTCGAAAACTACATGAAAGACCCACATTTTGAAACAGATAGAATGATGCATTATGTTTATAAGGAGAAAGTTGCAATGGTGCAATTTTCAACGGAAGTAATAAGTAGTTTCTTGAAAACAATAAAGACAAATTTAAGACAATCCGGTACTACTGTATGCTTTAGCTACCAATATTCAGGTATTAACATGGTGAAGGAGAGCACTGGGGTGTCGATGAGCTTAAGCTGCATTATCTTTCATTCTCATTTAATCTACTTACCAGAAATTAGGTATCGTTTCAGCAGAGAAAATGGAGTTCATTGGTTGCTCGTCAGATTGAAACGGAAGGAAGATTGGTAGGGTCTTAAGGTAGGTGGAATACTAGCGTGCGATAGGTTCAGTGTTTTATGGCGAGCGGTTGGGTGTTGCTTCGCGGAAGAGGCTTGAGAAATAGGTTTTAGTACTCTTATTGGGATTGAGGTGAATTAGTCAATTATGAACGCTTGTTTTCAAAAAGTCATGTGCGGACTGAACTGCTGACTTGGGGTGGGATGGGGTAGTCTGGGGGTTGTGGGCGAACTGAGTAAGGTCTAGACTTATTGAAATGATTTTGCCGCAGCTGTCTATTCTAACTCATTTATAGATAAGGTGTTTTATTTCATATATCTGATAAATTACAGCATATTACTTTCACATTATAATACCCATCATATGTAATAAACTTTTGAGTAAATATGTAAATTACTGTGTGGTTACAGAATTTAAAACTCACTTATGAATTAACCCATTATTGTATGCTAGATTATACTCGATTTTTTTCTGTCAATGATGTTATGATTACTCGTTAATAAAAGCTATTTATGTGAGAAATAGAATCCTTTAGATAGTGTAAATAGACAAACCTGCTGTCTATAATTAGATATTTCAGCACAAGATAAAAACATAAGTTCAACAGTTTAAACTAATAAACAGATGAACGTTCATGAAAAAAACATTCAGAATATGCTGTGTTAAATCAGTTTGGGTAGTGATTGTGGAATAGAGAGGTTTTGTAACTACTAACTACATAATAATATATATATTATATACTATAATAATATTATATCAGTATATAGTATAATTCA
The DNA here is from genome assembly GCA_015478945.1 of Trachelipus rathkii. NCBI lineage: Eukaryota > Metazoa > Arthropoda > Malacostraca > Isopoda > Trachelipodidae > Trachelipus > Trachelipus rathkii. Next base: position 20,282 of record JABUQX010037966.1, read on the forward strand.
TGACCTATTAAGACTGATATTTATTATATACTACAATAGTATATCATTATCATATATATATAATGTTATATAGATATTATATAATGTATTAATAGTATATAGTGATTATAGCTAATATATTATATATATATATTAAAATAAATATATATAGCTATATAAGTAATAATAGTAGATGATAATATTAATAAAAGTAGTTACATGATGAGATTATATTATTGAGTATTATTATATATATAGTATATATATATATATAATTATACTATATATAATTTAATATATAGTATAATTATATAACATTATATATCTTATTATATAATATATAGTATTATTTAATAGATATATGTATTATATGATATATAGTACTATATATTATAATTTATATATATATATTATAGTTATATATATATTAATATATATATATATAATAGGTAATTAATATAATTATTATACTATCTAATTATGTATTAGATCACTTAATATATAATATTATAGATATCATATGACTTTATATCTAATAATATCTGTATATATAATAGTGGATAGGGATATGTGTTGCACTTAATAATTATTTGATGAGTTATTTATAAATAATGAGTATATGTTATCAGAGATATAAATATTATACTCATATTATCTAAGTATAATAGTATTCATCAATTTGATCCCTAATACTTTATAATATGTAAGTGATAGTATTTATTTATTAATTTTAAAAGTTAATCATGTTTTTTAATGATATTTTACAATATATTTAATAAATTTCATTGTATATAATGTATTACTAGCCAATATGTTATATGAGTATCCAATATATCATCTATAAAGTGTATGGTATCAGCATTACTCTTTCAAATTTGAAAGACTGCTTACATGTTACTTTATAATATCTTTATATTTTTAAATTATTATGTTATATATCTATCTACAAAAAAAATGTAGTTACTGTATACTCACTTTTCGGAGATCTAAGTATAACTCCACCTTCCAAAATATCCTTTCCTCTATCTCATAATAGTAAAAAAGCGATAGTTTATTATAAGGGTTGTCGACACACTCCGGAAACTACACAATAAACTACTCGAAAAAGCTAGGTATCCTAACATCTATTGGGGCTCTAAACTATAAGAAAGAATAACAAACATTCTTCCTGAAATTCTGTATCATAAAAGTTAATAAACAAATAATGAAAGTATAAAAGAAAAATAATGAAATATTAGCTAACCCCGAAATAAATCGTGAGTAGAGAGTAATCGGGTGGTTGAAATGTAGAGAGTAGATGGAAGTGTATGTTATAATATCACACTGCCATGTACACCCATGCAAAGCCGATCTGAGTTTACAATTTTATATTACCTTCATGAAACTCACAACCATCAGAAGACATTTAGACTTATTTATAATGCAATAATGCGACTAGCGTCTTGAGAACATTCAATCCTCTCCTCAAAGGGTTTTTACAATAGACAGAGAGGCAGCCACATCAGAAAATTGTTCAGCAACCCCTTTGAAACCTGGATACATCAAAAATGAAAAGTCTATGACATCTTTATTATATGTAACAGCTTCCCATGTTCTATGAAGGAGTACGTTTTTATCTCGATATAGTAGTTGTGTGTCTGGAATAGAGACGCTACATTAGTGCTCTACGTATTAGAGCTCCTCTAAATTGAAGATCCTGCTTCCATGTCAAACTTGCAATGCAACTTCAGCGCTATACACCTCTATCTCTTTATCTCTACGGGTTAATAAAGTTTTTGGCGTAGAGCCGACTATTCTCCGCCGAATGACAATCATCTCTACGCACTCACATTATCAGTAGACGAACAGACATAGTCTGAATATTTCGAGCTGGAGACAAGTGAGTTGCAGTATATGGGATCAAGTATGTCCTCGCTGAAACGTGAGACATTTGATGTTACGTTAATTCATTAAAACTATTACATCCCAAATTGATAGTTTTCTAATATAGCATAACCATCATATCATTGTGTTGGAGTGTTCAAAAGGCATACATAGTAGATCTACGTTATACTAACTAACAATAGCTTCAAAATTTAGTACTCAACATGACTATAAAACTTGGCTCAAATGATTAGATTTTTGACCCCTACCACGACCTCATTATAATAATGTATATGAAAACAAAATGTCCATGACAATCTGTAAGTCACAATAGTTCCTAGAATAGACTGCCCCTCACAGACTTCCGCTCTCACCCTCACGCTTACTCACAAACCTGAGTATTACTTATCGTTCTCGCATAAAATAACATCTAGACTTTTATTTCCAACCTTAAGATGTAAAAAACACATAGAGGTTATACATAACACGATGGAAACGATGAATTACTTTTCTATATGTGCAACCATGAATTCTAGTACAACAAGTTTCTTGGAAGGTCATGTCTTATAGATCTTAACTGGGAAGTAAAGGGCGTCCAGTCACTAATAGAGTTCACTCTCTAAATATATATATATAAATTACCTATCTTAATATATATCTATATATATCTATTATTATATAATATATAATATTTACTATAATATATATATATTCTATATATACATATATTCTATATTATATATATATTAATATATATATATATATATAATATATATATATTATTTACTATATATATATATACTATATATGTATGTACTGTATATATATATTGTTATATATATTATATATTATCATATATTATATATATATATATCTAATATATATATACTATATATATATATATATATATATATTATAATTGGCTAGTACCACAAGGTTATTTCATTGGTTTTTTCAAGTAGAGAATAAGTATTTAGTCTACTACGAACCTAGGAAATTATCAGAATATGAAAAGGTCCCCATAATATATATCACAGAAATCCTGTATATATATACTATAAATATATGTGAAAAGATAAAAATAATCATAACATATAACTATGGTTAAATACTTTGTCTACACTATAATAATAATACTTATACGAAGGCTTTTGGGACCTGGATTCTCCACCTCTAACCCAAGAACACAAGACCAACTCGACCCAATTCTTAGACTCTAATCCTAATATCCGTCTAGCATCTATGGAGTCATGGATGAATTGACATGAAATTAGTATGGAAGTCACTTTCCTAAATCTTAAAGTCATTCTATATGTAGAAACAATGACTTAATGACGACCTAGTGCTTAAGTGTAATACACCGGTTATTAGAAGAAACTGTCATAGGGTCCATAATACTATCTCTGTACGAGGCTCGTAAGAAGTCTAATAGTAGACAACTTGAAGCTGATGTGCATCATTCTTACGACTCAATTACCTATGCTGCCTCCATATTACATGCATCACTCAAAAGTGTGATTCCTGATGTAGAATCATACAATCATAGTATCACCGATGGGTAACCTCAAAATGTCGTCTTTCTGCCATTGACTTACAGAAGAACATTTAAATTTATGTTACAAATAAAGTAGTAAAGCTGATTCTGCTGTGCGCCTATACCTAATATTAACAGCATATCGTTACTTATTTAGGTCTTCCCAAGGTTTAAAACGAATTATTAATTATTGGACAAAACAAACGATCTACTAAATTTAAAAAGGGTATAATTATCTAATAAATAGTAAAAATAATTGGTAAAGAGACTCGTAAAGCAGCGTTGAAAATGACCTTAGGCGTTTTTCCTACACATATATGACCTACATTTCGGGTATTCTAAGTATAATGCGCTAAACTCTTTAGTGCAAGTGAATAAATATGTCAGACCAGCCTACCTTACCATGAAGAAGCCATGAATTCTTTGTCTATAATTTAAAGAGCTCACTAAATCTCTTGGAGGTAAGTTTAGTGGTGCTTATTACTATTGAATGATTGATTCAACTAATAGTTAGTGACACTTTAATGAAAGCATATATCCCAACATCTAATATTAAGATAAAGGTCTCGTGTATACATTCATGGTGAATCTAGGATTTTAAATTAATACCCATCAAAAACTTATTTACTCAGAAGGACAGGTGAAATTTTGGTGACATGTTATGATTTCCAAATGAGGGCATTAAGATATACCTATCTTCTATGAGCAGGACAAGAAACTTACAACGGAATAGAATGAGATTTCGCCAGTACAAAAACAGTTCCGGTCAGGTTCATACCAGTATTATGGGTTCTCAAGTCACAAATCTATTTATACTGCTCTCGTATTATCTAGTATAGGATCTGATAAATATATCTAGTCAGACCAATACGTCCTAATTTAGATTAAATCATATAACTTATTCATAACTGATCATGCCGGTGGTGATAGCACAACCATTATGTTCGGAATTGTGAAAGGTAAAAGTAGATTATATAGTTAAAATCTGACTGAACTACAGTGCCTAAAAGCTAGACGTGCGCTGTATGATACATTTAAACAATACTACTATAATTATTACTTAAGTCAATGTCCACACCTATATGACTAGGTATATATTAATATCTATCACTAATTATCATATGATATAATATAACGGATGCCTAGGCTAATTGTTACAAGCAACCACTTTCTATTGTTTTTCTAAAATTACATCCTTTTGAGTGGGAAAGGATCTATTGTGTAATTGTGGATCAAATATATAAATGAAGGACAATGATAAGAACATAATCAATTGTAACCGTTCCATTATTTTCATTATTTCTATAAAACTAATATAGGTCCCTTTTATTTTATCAAATAGCACAACGGCAAATTATCAAATACTATACTAATATAAATGTCTTATGCAGTATGCTCGCCCATATCTTTTACTGATTTGAGGTGCTATATATAGATGATCTTCTAAAACCCTTTTCACTTTATATAAATTTCAATCCATATGTCTAAATAATTTTATAAGACCATTATAAACAACACTACTTATTGTAATCCTGTCAGAAATTGTCCCTTTAGTAAATACACCTAGAGTTTTGCAATGATGTGGATTATATGACGTTAATGTTTTATGTTACCGAAACACATAAAGCATTGGTGTATATGGTTGTGTTTTCATATTTATTGCAGACATCTTGTATAGTTGTTCAACGTGAACTACAGTGCCCGACTCCGCTAACTGGAAAATAGTTTTACTGCCAGAGTACTTACCCTAGATGGGTTTGAAGCGAAAGTGTATTTAATGCCCTACTGGTGTACGTAGACGATCTCACTGATAATTCCATAGTGTTTTCTCTCTATGAAGTATAAGTTGTATATATTAGATACAACAGTTTATAAAAAAAATTACAATGAAGTATAAAATTTTGCTTCATGATAAGTACCCCTTCCTCTTCTTTCTTAGCTATTATTGGACCTTCAGTTTCTTACTATTGTAGAGCCGTCACTATTACTATTATTGAACTCCAGTACATCATAACTACTTGAACAATTAAAATACTAACGTAGGTAGTATCATAAATGTTTTATGAAAATTCTCCTCTTTTCATATGAAAAACTCACGATCATAGGAGTTATAAATTTAGAGTATCAGATAAAAGTATTTTGTTTATTTTAATAAAAATTCACCGCTCTTTTACGAGTTGGATTTCCTGTAAAATTAGCAAAAGGAAGTCTGTAGTCATCTTGTTTTGTCGCGGTGGTACCGGGGTTGGAAACCTGCACCCGCCCCCCCTGCCGGAAAGACCCGACTCTCCAATGCTTTGTGGTTTACCCTCGTGTATTCTTTAGGTATCCTAATACCTAAAAGGGTTTTTAAGGTGTCGGTGAAGACCGCTTTTAAAGGTCTGGAAGCCGAACTTCCGAAGGTTCTGGAGCCTGAACTCAAAGGAGTTTTAATCACATCATCTGGTCCCAAAGTGGGCCAAGTGCCAAAGTGTCCATTTTTGTACCTGCAGTTTTATGGGTTTTTATAAAAATGAATTGCCTATGGAGCTGATAATACATGGAGAAATGAATTTCTAAATTTATAGTGTAAGCGAGTAGAAACTCCCGATTTAGCCAATCCCACACTCTTGAAGGAGGCCTTTTCGAAATAGTTTTTACGCTGGTATGATGTCATTGGTTGTCATCTAAGGTATTATCCTGGACGTCTCTATATGGATCGAGAAAATGATTAGCAGTAATGTATAAAAGTAATAAGGACCCTTCATAATTAGTAGCCTAGCCGAATATCTAACTTAACTGTGTGGTGGAGAGTGAACCAGTTGAACTGACTGATACTGAAAGGTAAGTCCGAGACAATCGATCACTTTAGAAACATAAAATTATGAATTTAAATTAAAGAAGAGAGAGACTGATAAATGATTCTGAATAGCATAGCAGATAATCTTCACGACCAATTCTCATTTAGTGGTTTGAGTTTTTTACTAGGAATTCCAAATCAACTGATTGGACGAAAGAATGATATCCTCGCTGACTTGTCGAGAGGCCCCTAAAGGGGCGAGTTGATGTTAGAGGCAGCCTTACAAGATAATCACCACCCTTAATGTGCGACGCTCAGGTCAATTCAAACTATTGACATAGCGCCTGTTCGTGTCTTCCGTAAACATTTCTCACGAGTGTATACCAATTAGGAAGTTGAAGATATGCTGAGTAATAATGCAGTCAGAAATTCGAGAATGAAATCGCATTACAATTATGTGGTATCGATTTAGTTGTTCGCATGTTGCTATCGGTGAAATAAACCGCAATTGTAACATTCCAATCTGCGTCACCACCTATGAAGTTGCCTCGATATGAGGGGGAGCAAGCGCTGCCTCCCCACCGCGACACTTCACTAGGTGCCCTATCCACGAAAGAGTCAATTAAGATATGAGTTCAAAACTCCCAATATTAAAGCTGCCTGAGAGTAAAATTGTAAAGGACTGTGTTAACTATATTGATCATATAAGATACACGCTATGAGCAATTGTGGGTCTGTCGAACGAGAGAAGCCTCGTTAAGGACTTCGAGATTGTATTACGAGCTCGCAACGATACACACGATTGAAAACATACACCACTAGATCAGGTGCCGGGTTGCTCAAAATGGACAGCCATGAAAGGCAGAACAGAGTGAAACGAACATGGAAATGCAAAACAGAGGAAGAACAGAACAGAAGATGCAAGTAACGTAGAGGCGGATGAAGCTAGAGAGACATTCGAATATGTTATAGACCACTAGCAGAGAAAGGCAGATAAGAGGAAGATGGAATCGTGCAGTAGACGAACTTTGAAAGAGAGTGAGAACGATAGAGAACAAGCAATGCTCAATAAGATATGGGTTGCAGGGCTACACCAGCTATGACGGATCTCGCGTAATTCCTTTCCACTAATGTGAGAGAGAGACTGCCGAGCAGTAACCAAGGTTGACGTATAACACAATGTTGGTGAAGTCCTTTATTAGTGGAAGCGCTTCTTTTCGATAGGGACGTTCTGATATTAGCGGTATCAATAAGCCATGTGGGTGTTAGAACCCCATTAAGGCGGGTTTCCGACTGTAGAAAACATATATAAGAGCACAGAAGTATCAAAAATCGATATAGAGCTCCGTATAGGACCAGGCCCTAATATGAAGAGGGATGACAGATCTGTTACATGACCACAAGTGGATAGAGAGGTATCTGTGAGAACTCAACGAGAGTAGCAAACTCGAGTGACAACTCGTAGTTGCACATATATTTGCGTGTGAGGCTCTGGTGCGTTACAGTGCCAGAGATGTTCCTTGAACATGTATTTGAGGAACTGTAACAACCATTTTGTTAGCTGCTTCCTATTAGTATTATGCTTTCCGAGTCTATGTAAGAACCTATTAATGAAATAAATAACGAGGTCTGTAAACTAGGTAAAACAGAAATAAACTCCAAAAATATAAGCTAACCTACATCCGATATGTAGATATAAATATAAAATTTCTTATTCTTTTGCGTTTGAGCGCATCACTAAAGTCATCATACGCGTTCTGTTTACATACCCTCAACAAGCAGTAAACGCTATTATAAGTACATTCAACCCATCTATGCAACGTACCCTCAATTAAGATCATTCCGCTAATTTCTAATTGATCTTAATGACCTAAGGTCAATGTTTACTGTGAAATATGAGGATGGTAGTTATAAGAAATTTATCCCTAACCAAGTCATGTTATGTGATATCAAACTAAACTAATGGTTAGCACCCCAAACTTATAAATCCGCCTTCTCGATCCATGCGACATAGATCTACTAATCTAATAAGTTTCAGATCATTATAGAAAAGGTATTGATAGGGCGCTTATAAAAATGTTATATCTACTCACTAGTAACTGATATTATACGAGAGATCCGTCTACCATAACCTACTATCGCTGTAAATCAAGAAATGCACGAAAACTGAACATTCCTCACACACCAATCGCATATCCGACCAATATCGAGTGCACGATTACGCTGTCACTAATTAATTGGAGAATACGATTAGGATTTTATATCAAGTCACATTTCGAGTACAATTTTGAATCACCTTAGATATTATAACATAAGAACAACCCATCGAAATGTTTATATATATAACTTAAATAGATTTTTCTATACAGCAAAGTCTTTGATAAGGTTTTCTACATAAAGCTGATGCAAAAGTTAACATATCGGTTATCAAGGAACTAGAAATAAATAACAACGACAAACATAAATATCTTCTATACGGCACGATGATGATGGTTAATCCATAAAGAATGTCTACATAACAGTCATCTTACACCGCGAGCATAAGACTAGCAAATAGCATGCAAATACGTATCTTTCACACTTTTGTAAAGCATCTCTAAAAATAACGATGCTATTTACATAACATGGTAATATTTAACTAAAATTTTCGAGAATCAATGAGTTAACTACATTATCATATCGAGATGCATCAATAACAGATATTATTGAAAGATATATAAGAGTGAATGGAGTTTCATATGCAACTTTTTGAGCATTTAACTCCAAGATAAACTGCAAGCTCGACTGAGATCTTAATTTAATGATATGATAGTGTTTACTCAATTTAAATAAAAGCAACACGTACACATTCAACTACGTTAATTCAGTACACCAATATTTTACGTGTTAATTACCAGTTACCAAAAATGGACCTCCAACTGAATGGACATCGCTCAAGTGGAAGTCAGCTGACGATGATCTAGTATGTTAGATCAGTCCATTAATCAACATGAGTGATATATCAAATCTTATTATTTGGGAATCTTATTGCATTACCTTACAACCCGACCTAAACTGTTACACTCACTCATAGTCCATCGTCAGTGACGAAAAAATTCTCCCTATAATTTTCTTAGCTTATTATACTACTACAGCTATATCTCAGCTAATTATAAATATTTTCCGATCTATTACCTTCTATACAAATATCTTGAGCACCAGTAAATCCATTCTTTACATCTATAAGAGACTAACACAGAGTAAATAATCATCCTAACCGAAATATAAACCCTACCCGTAAACGCAACCCTCACACACTAGAACAGGATAAACCGGTCCAGACGTTAACACGTTTTTTCCACTTAACAACAGTTAAAGTAACTAACATAACCTTCCAAGACGTACACTTATCACAGTGATCAAGCAGTGTTCTTAATGAACAGATGCTAACTCATTAAAGACGTAGAAGCATTGTTGCTTCACTGGAGGATGGTGTTGTTCTATAAACAAGATATATTATATACAACTAGATCCTCCCTTGTGAAAGACTAAGATGTTTGTAGCAGCGTAACTGTAATGCCTCAATTAGAAGCAATAGAGAAATCTGATTACTGTAACACAATAAGCTCCTCCAACTACGCTCATGAAGAAACATGTAAATAATGCCTAGAACTATTGAAATAATTAATATACAATCCGACCAACACACTCTGACTCGAGCAAGGAATGTCATATAATACGCGGCCAGATAAAGTAACTGCTCAACCGTATTATACAAATTACTGACACAACCACATATAATCAAATATAAGAATTATATTTTTAGACTGAGCCGAAAGAATCTATGATGTAATGTCACCCACATTTACTCACAAAGTAAGATCAGCAATATACGAATAGTCTCTACTTTTTTTAGTCAAGTTAAAAACGCAAAGTAGGTGCATCTGGGCAAGACAAATATCTGCTGAGCGATGAATAGGGAGTCCTGCTTGAGCTCGGAAACACATCAGAACAAACTCTGATAGCTTATATTTGAGGTATATGATATCCGAAAGCAATAATGTGGTATTTAACACTCACTAAGTAGACCTACAAACTATGAACATAAATACATATGCTGCTGGCGTCTTAACACCACATCCGAAGAGAATAGATACGAATCATAAACATCAAGCATGTGTTCAGAAAAGTAGGACGACATTAGACAGCCGTAGGGAGTTATCATAAAAATTTCAGTGATTATGTTAATGAAAGGCGTAGGATGATAACAACAAAATAAAACGATTTGATCATCATCCGTATAGATATACGATCAAATGGACCTAGTCCAAGTCAATAAGCGCAGAAGCAGAATCAAAGAGTGAAAGATTTTTCTAAAGGACACATTCTTCCAACTCTTAATAGAAGAATAAACGGATCAAGAATCTACGCTAACTTCGATAACTATCAATAGGCTATCTACGTAATAATCCCAGATGAAACAAAATGTATTGTGAGTGTGGCTTTACACAATATTTTGTGTATAAAAAGTGTATATATAAATATATCTTTTTATAATTATGAAACCTACTGGACAGTCGAAAACTTCTAAATGCTCATGTCTTGATATATAATTCTGTAGTCGTCTGTAAATTTTTAACGAGTATTAATAGTAAGGATACATTTAAGAATGCAAACCCTGCTGATATGTTCTCATGAACATTAACATATATTACAGAACTAGCTCGAGGATAGAATTAAAGACAAGGAAGAGTTATGAGAAGCAGGACGTACGAGAGATACATTTCGAGTATACAGCAACTGGGCAAAACTAAACATCCGAACGATATGAACGAACTGGAAAATTACAGATAAGACACAAGCACACAATTTAAAACTCTAGTGTGTAACGTACAACTCTACACTCTTCTATTGATGTCACCCTATCATAAACGACAGCTAATGTCCACACAGCACACAATGTGCAGAGATAACGAATCACCTACGTGATCGACATTAAACATCAAACAGGGAGGATAGATACAATCAACTATTGACTACCCTTGAGCTATAAGCCCTACTCAGTAGTAAAAAACAAGACATCAAAAGCATAACTAAACATACTACCAGAAACACAAATCAATACCCTCACATTAAAATAAGAGGATAATAATTCTGAGATCTATATAAGTTATCTTTAACCTAAACTTAAGCCACCTTGGAACGCTCGCAATCAAGTATTATGTATGTGTTGAAGGTTTTGGCTCGTGATGTAATGCTTGTGTTTTCCACCTATAGATGCCTGATTATGGTACGCAAATCCAAGATTATTTTTCTGTATGTTTATTGTATTCGTAACAGATGAGGAAATGAGTCGTCATCTAGCAACCTTGATGTTGCCAGACCTCGTAACCCATCATTCTAACCGTTTAACAGCTAGTTAAACGCTAAAGCACAGCGGAGCAGCGGTTAGCGGTTGCAGACAACATGTAGAGATTTTTATTCATTGATGTCTTTTCTCGAAGCATATTTACTAAATCATATCTTGAGAGTAGGTATAGTCTTTATTGCACTTAATACTGTGTGTTATTTGATGTTTATCTCTTCGTCGTTTCTAGCTCCGAGAGTATCAATTACTTTAATATAATTTGTAGCACAAAAATGATATTGATCTTAAATTATACAGGAGCAGAGGAAGCGCATACTAACTAGGCGCACAAACGCATGAACTTATAATTCCATATGACGCTTTCCATTATAAGGATTCAACTTCATACTCTTGTAATAATACTGGTCAAATATAGTTTTACGAATAACGTAGAATGTTATAATAGTAACCAACGAAACGATTCTAAACACAATACTGATTGGATAACTGGATTATATATAGAATGAGTCCAAAAGTTTCACAGGTCACTCATATCATCAAATGTAATATAACCTAACATTTGCATTACCATATAGTGATCTAAAATTTCATTTTAGACTTGATCGCGTGTTTGTTTTACCCAAAGCGAAATGTCTAACCTATCAACGTTATTTTAGGACTATTGTGTTGAGACCGTGCTTGAGAGCCTATCCCATGATTTTCTATAGACGATTAGTTTAATTATCAATATAGGCAGTATGCATATAAACCTTACGAAGACTTGAGTGAGTAGGACAGTAATATCTTCAATTAAGTCAAATGTATTTTGATAGTATCGTCTGGTTAAGCTACTCTATAGGAATTCTTAATCTACTATCACTTTATTATAACATCATGTAAGTATATGCTAAAGTAATCATAGGAACAACTCAGAGTTTATATGTCTCTCTAATATATAAATGACTATACAGATTTACTTAATCCATAGGTAAAAGATATTTCATTTATAGAATATTTTGTAGCACATCCACTCAAAAACTGTAAAATATATCATCACGATCATACTAACATCTAACTAACTAATAACACATTTACACATCACTATCAGTTCTCACTTGTATTACGAACTAATAAAAACGTACCATTAAACTTATCCGAGTATTTCGATATCAGGTATCACATGGTTTCTCCTTTGTGTTGGGAAGCATAATGACCCTAATTACTACATTCTGAATTTCTAGGTAGTTGTTGGTAACATACCTTATTCCACTTACGTTAGAAATTTAAAAAAGTTTAGCTCAATAAACTGGTTACTAGCAACATGGACGGACGCTCGGTGTGACAAACGATATCATTAATGGCCTGGACACGTACATATTGTTCTTCTCATTATCACAATCAGACTAAATTCGTATATATTCTAAGAACTGTCGCTAAAAATAAATTTTTGTGATTTCATGACAAATGAGCTACTATCTATTCCATGTTAGTAAAGCCCATTTTATTTAGCGAAATAAGGTGTATCGCCAAAAACAATATAAGAGTTCCTAGACACACATAAACCAACCCATAATAAACGCTAGTATGTTGTTTACTAATTTGTAACATATGACTAATATAAATAATAATTGACTTCTTTTGTAGGGATGTATGTGTCGTAATAATAAACCGTATATATATGTTCTTACTTGGTGATTTAAACAGACGTCATAGTAGTATGTATAACGAATTACCTAAAAATGAAAGTAATCCAAACCAACCCTTGCCTCTCGAGGGTCATAGGTTAACCCTACCCTCATATACTCATCCAGCGATGATGATATGAATGACATAACATCTATTATACAGGGGCAAGGATATCACGTCAGCATTAAATGGCTTTCAAGAAAATATACTAATAGTAACTATACTAGAAATTTTAAACTTACGCAATATTATAATACTTATCATACCAAAAGCATTCAGAAAGTTATTCTATCCTTGGGTTTTATAACTGTCTTGCTCGGATGGACGGTATATACAGAGCCAATAACCTAAAAATACCGAGCCTAAACCGTTCGGCATAATATAATCCATATTTGTTAGCGTACAAACAATAATTTCGTCAAGACAGACAATCAATTGATCCGTCTGTAGTTATGATAATACGGGAGCAATTGTTGGGATCTTCACGGCATATTGATCATTAGTCACAACAAGTAAATCGTCTCAGGCCAAAAATAGGAGTGTAAAAAATGCCGCCAATAACTAGAAGGGAAGTCATCCAAAACAGCATTTTCTGAAAATATCTTATTTCTAAGACTGATGCTCAACCTAATTATTCATGTAACTGTTTCTATCTTAAAAGTCTCAGTATCTAATCTCACTCAATATTTAGTCTTACCACGTGTGTGGCTAATAAACCATTGCGAGATTGTCCACAATGGGAATCGAACAAGTATTAGACACTCACAACTATATTGGGAGGATCCTAAGACTTGAAAACCCTTCTCTTAGCATTCGACATAATGAGTAATCAATCGTTTCGAAATAGTAGTTACTTAACCTTATACTTCTATTGGTTGCTGCGAGGATTGAACTGCAAAATAGCCAGTGCCAGCGTCCATTGAACAGATGGCGCAGAGCGCCAAGACCCAGCAGCACAAAAACCTAATATTATACGTGGTAGAAGACACGAACACTATCTAATACGTAAATTGGTATCCATGGCTCACCGTTTATTAGCATCAAATCTTTCGCTCTCATATTTAAACTCACAAGATTAATCTTGTTAATCGTGCCCACTTACCACTAGCACAAGTATTCTACTAACATTGATGCAAGTCGAGTTAATTTGTACATGTATTTATCGCAGATTAGTTCTCATTAAGACTCCACTTTATGATTGTGTAGTGTGAATTCATATAAAACGCTCTAGTGGTATCAAATTCATATAAGAAATGTAAAAAAACCGAATACTATCAATGATCCATATATTCACTTAATAGCGTCAAAACTCCCTACCATCTCACCTTATACGCCTTCTTAATCGCGGCAGTGGACGTTCTCGTGGGCAGAGGCGTCGCGCTTACTTGTGGATTCGTGTGTGCAACTTCTGGCGAAGGGGGCTCAACGTGCCGAAGGAGTGTATAGGGGCTTTAACCTTCTTCTCCAGAACGCACGTGGTGTCCAGGCCTGTGCACACATGACCCATTTGGAGCATGACGGCCGATGCAAAATGTGCTCATATGTTTTGTTTATCTTCATAATTATCGTCTCCTCACCGTTATCTCGATCTCGAAATCAATATCATTAAGTCCTCGAGATACCATTCCTAAATCTTACCTTGGAGCTTATTCAAATTAATTAGTTATCCCAAATACAAAAGCCATATCCTTCTTTTTACGAAGTATAAATTTTTATAGAATATACTCTTTACACTTTCTGAACGAATTTGTGCTCATAAGCCGTGTGTGTGCTGTGATGTATCTGATATGAGAGAGGAGTATACCCCTTTTGTCAATTTATCTTTCCTTTACAGAGATTTAAGTGAGAGAATTTTTGGCATATTTTTAATTTATCCACTTAATTTGGAATTGTATTAAACAACTAGTAATTTGACTAGTTCTCATTACTCATCCGCACAATACTTACTATATATTACCACTAAAATTTCATCCCCTTTCTTAGCATTGCAATCTGTCTCTCGTGGATGGAGAGTTTACACACTCTGATCACTCGCACTGTGGAACCTGATTCTCTACCGCTAATATCTCTGTCTCAGTATATCGATTCGCCGTGCATGAAGTACGATGTTCGTTAATGAGTACAGGTGTTTGGACAGAAAGGCCTCAGATGCATGCAGTTGACATTGAGAATACTGCCTGCATGGTGTAGAATGTGCCCCTGTGGTCGCTTTAACATCTTTTCTTTAATTGAATAGAATTTAATGCGTGTTTTATTGATGTACCATTGACATCATTATATCGCAGAAAAAGTGAGTGTCAGAGATATGGTTGGATTTTTATATTCAATGCCCTCTGTGTAGTAGCGAGAATATGAGTACCCGAAATCATACCTTTCCTATTTACATCGATGGGTTATATAACAGTTATCGAGTCTATTCGAAGGTATAATAAGTTTACTATAGTCGCTGCTTGCGTTAATAAGTATATCTTCACCCATTAACTTGCCTAACACCTATTATTTTATATTTTTTATTAAAATCGGCTTATTTTCTTTCTATAGTTATATTCATGTAACTGCGCTTGGGATTATACTATAGATAGCGTTATCATATAGTACATGTAAGTTGGTAGTCATCCGTGCATAGTCTATATAATATATTTTATAATTATAGCTGCGAAAACTAGAGTAACTCCATAATGTTTCGTAATAATTGAGTTAGCTCCAAAACATAGATCAGTAGTAGACTTACTATATCTATTTATTTATATATATATGTGGTATATATCTAATATTTATATCTATAATATAGTATATTATATATATATATGATCTAGTATATTAATATATATATATAGAGATTATATATATATAGCCTAGATAGTGGCTGCCACTATATCGGTATAATATATATACTACTATAGATATATATATATATTAACTATAATATAAGAGACCGGAGACTAGGTCGAGGCTCGCGTAACCAACTAATCATATATAATAATAAGTATATATATATACTATGATAACCATATATAATATAGTATATAAATAAATATTATATATTAATATATATAATAACATAATAATATACATATATAATCATACTATATCGTTATATATCAATAGATATATATATATATATCTCAGGTATTATTATATTGATATGTATATATATATATATAATATAGTATATAATATTATTATAATTATATATATCATTTATATATTATTATATAGCGAACAAGCTATTTTATTTTTCTGTCCTATTATATATATATAGAGATTAATGATGGGACGAGTAAAATAGTTACTACATAAGATATAATACATTATATATATATTATAGGTAATATAAACCTACCTGAGTATAGTATATTTGTATAATATATTATATTATAATATATGTTTCGAAAGAGAGAGAAGAGAGAGAAGAGAAGGAGAGAGAAAGAGAGAGAGAGGACAAAGTTACTATAGGGCCTGAGACAGGGAAACGGGAGGTCGGCATAGAAAAAATCGCCGGTGCTCGATGGCTAACTAAATAGGATGCCGCTAGGTGCGAAATTTGTTTTTGGGTCCAGTGTCAGGTCAGGGTCAGGTTTAGGTTTCAGTTAGGTTAGGTTTTAGGTTAGGTTTAGGTTAGGTTAGGTTAGGCTTAGGGTTAGGGTTAGGACTAATTAATTTCTTACAATTGGTAAGTTAAAAAACAAATCTAAATCAATTTCACATAAATAAAATATTTTCAAAGTTTTCCAAAAATGAAGAATGAAATTAATTAAAACCGCAAAAAGCCTCTCCCATTTTATATCATTTATTTCGATTACTCGTCTAAAAGTAGATCCGCCAAAATAAAATAAGATTTAACTTTAATTTTAATTTCAATTTTCGCACCTTAAAATGTTTACTTTTTCTTAAACTTTTGTTTTCCTATTACTGCTAATTTTCAAAAAATGCTATTAAAATTATAGTTGTTAACCGTTAATTGTTTATTGACCAATATTATATATATATAATATAGATAATAATATATTATATATATATATAATTATATATATATATATATATATTATATATATATATAGTTATATATATTATATGATATAATATATTAGGTGTGGTCGTTATTTCCTCTAGGGGTTCAAATTTTTTCGTTTAATTTTTAAGGCTCCCTTACTCTTGTCTCTTATTTTATGAATTTCTAGCTGATTTGATATGAAAAAGAGTGCTCGCTGGTCCCTATAGTTTATGTAGCATGAAGCAATTCGGCGTAAAAAATCCCAAATTAAACATTTTCCATGTGTGGGGATGAAATTATAATGAAATAGAATTTCAAAAGGTATTTTAAAGAAATATAAAATAACTGCTCTCGAGTTATATAAAGTGACATCAGAAAAGTCGCCATCAGAGAAGTGGGCGGGCACAACGTCGTAGGAAATAATCTCACCTGCTTCGAATGCCACAGGTTATACCAGTTGTCTGTTTCGTTACAACATGTGAGAAGAAAGTTTATACTTTCGTAACAATGATATGTTTATGGGTTAGTAACGAAATCTATTTACTATGGTTATTGGCTCGCTTGATATATCCGATATAAATTGCATCAAATAAAGCGTGTGTTATTGTTTTTCAATTCTGCGCGTGATAAAATTAACGTTTCGTGATAGTGCAAGAGGCAGCATTGCAGAGTATTTGGGCATAAAGCTGAATACAGCAAGATAATAAGATTCGCAAATCAAGAAAGTAGAGGCTTGCACAACGAATTGCGAACTCTACAAAAACACGCTACAAGAACATTAGAGGCATCATAAGAAAATAGGTAGCGGAACTTTGTATCGAAACTCGATGATCTTTTCGACATTCAGCATGAACACGATTGACTACGATTACTACGTGAGAGTGATAAACAGTTTTTTGATTATCGAGAAGAAAGGACTGCAGGATTCATGTCGGGATAGATTATGAAAACTTGAAAGGGAACAAAGAGCTGAAGACCAAGAAGACCAAGAATCTGAGGAGAAAGGAAAGAAAGCAATCGCGAAATTGAAGAGCAAGGTAAGTATATTTTAAATATTATATTGGTTATTGTTTTTATTGTTTGAATTTTATCAAATTACAATATATTGTTTAAATTTTTAATTGTTAAATTTTATTTACATTTTGTATTTAAAGCAATTAAAGTTTCAGGAAAGTAGACTAGATGATATAATTAGAAATATTTATATTTATGCATAAGAGCTGTTATATTTTTAATATTTTTGATGTGTTTCTAGGTAATAATAATATTTTATGCTTCTATTGTAAATACACATGCAACTCTGCTGTATTGATACAAGAATTGTAGTATTATTCCTTGTTGTTGTTAGGCCCTTAGGGTTATAGTTAGGTTCAATGTGTCAAATTATATTGTTTCTATTACAGAGGAAATGTGGAATTGATGTCGTCGTCATCCTCAAGCAGCAGAGTTTTCGGTGATACTGATGTGGAACCTGTCGCTGGAATCTTCAGATTCTAGGGACTAAACGTCCATGTAACATAGGTTCTGGAAATCTGAAGGGGATGGCGGAAAAAGTATAGAGGAGGACAACTAGAAATTCTGACGTCTAAGCTGGCCTCAGCTTTAGATCATGTAAAAGTAGTATAGGGATGGGTTCATATTTAATAGCTACATACTGAAGTCATTGGGTATACTGCTGATGCTTAGGTCAATTAAATAGACATTCATCTGCCGGTATGTGAAGGCGAGTTGCGAGGGGTCCCATAGTATGGTCAAAGCACTTAGCTTCGCTCTACGGGGCAACGAACACGTGGGGCGAGGAGCCTGCGTTCTGATAGAAATGTTTTGGATAGAGAGTTATTGTACCTTGCCTTTTAGCTCATCATTTATGAAATTATACTGCAGTGTTTTCGAGGAACAGATGGTTAGAAGTCCTGATGTATTACTTTTTAAAAGATTTCAAGGTGCTTGTCTGGAATGACGTTCATAATTACCGGTCAGGAATTGACAACGTAAAGAGTCACTTGAATGAAGGCGAAATATCCCGAATACTTGAATTTGTTAGACGGTAATTGAGGACAGCAGCTTATGATGATTATAGGAGAATTTCCTGAATTAACTGCCATTTCCTAGGAGAGCACCTCTCATGGGATCGTTTCCATAAGTGGGACAGTGGCAACTGCTGCTTATGTGAAAATCTGTTATGTTGTACTAATTTGCATTGGCACGGAAAGCGGAAAGCATTGTCGAAGCATGGTTAGTGGACAGTCTTGCTTGCAAAGGACTTATATGGATTTGATCATGTCTTTCTAAAACTTACTACAATCATGGACAGACCTAATTTATCTCGCGTTGCTTTAGAAAAACTAAGCACCATTTATGGTATTTAAGCACTGAGGCATGGCTAGTTTATCATCAAATTTGTCATGGTAAGAAAAGGGAAATGGTCGATTGCTTGTTGATTACGGATGGATGTCCC
>JABUQX010037967.1:0-25000 GCA_015478945.1 Trachelipus rathkii
CGAGTGAATGATACCAATGGTGTAATTGTTTTGGGTATGTTGGTTTTCTGTATTTGAAAACTCAACTGTGGTTGCTCCATCTATTAAAGTATCTGGAAGGGAAGCAGATTTGGCCATTGGTACTGTCTAATTGTGATTGTAGATTGTATTGATAAGAATGATGAAACGTGAGTGTGTTTGTGGATTGATATGAATTGGGACTGCCAAAACAGAGCCATCCGTCCACATATCATGTACCAGTGAAGATGCTTCGGAACGAGGATGGGGAAAGAAAGTGATATTTTTCTCTACGTAACTTCATGACCAAGAATACTGATAATGGGGAGAGGGGGAGCCCATACTGACAGTTTTTGTTAATAATTTTTTTGTTGTAGTGAAGAAGAACTGATTCATAAAAAATAAGACTTGACAAGATTTTTTTCAACAGATAAAAAGAATAATGCTCGAGGTTATGTTTATTGTCACAGTATATGACGTCCAAGTAAGGATAAGGCAAGAGACTGGCAACAGAAGTAAACAGTGATCCTGCATCGCAGCTAACACCTTGAAAGAATGTGGTTGATGTTTGCATTTTAGAAATAAAATCGGTAGTGTTGGTGATGTGTGAAGTCGACTTCATTTCTAAAATGCACAACATCAACCCACATTCATTCATTTGTTAGCTTCATGCGGTATCACTGTTGTTAGCTCTGTCCGGTTCCTCTTTGCTCTTATCCTTACTGGCGTCATATACATGAAAATAACAAAATCTCAATATCTGTTTGATCGTTAAAAAAACTTGTCAATCTTACTTTAGAACATAATTTTTTCCACTACAACACGAAATATTTAAACAAAAACATGGTCTAAGTATGGGCTCGCCTCTTCCCGCATTTATCAGGTAAGTTTTGTTCATGGAGTTACGTAGAAAATATCACTTCTTTCCCATCCTCTGTTCAAATCTGTCAAGCTGGTACAGAGCTAAGAGATATAGATAGATGCATCAAGTAAATCAACCACAAAAACACACTCACGTTCTCTAATTCTTCGAATAACATCTCAATTCCATAGAAGTCCAATGGCAAATCTCTTCCTTCCTAGATACTTAATGAATTGGAGCAACCCACAGTTTGAGTTTTCAAGTATACAGAAAGCAACATCCAAAAGAATTACATCCATTGGTATTAACATTCCCCATGACATCAGTCAAAATAGGCACCTCTCATTCCTATAATTCTTAAGAGCAACCTCCGCATAAACCTCCCCCGTCAACTTTACAAGAAGACTCAATTTTTATTTCAACTTTCCAACAAGTTGTGTTTCAATATAGTCAACACAATTCATCAAGGCCCCTAAAAAAGCAAAAGAACAAATAAATTATGCGCACGCACGCAATCCTAAGAGCTTCAGAACAATCACATACCTTCCTGTTCCCTTAACCCCCTTGTCGAATAAAACTAAAGCAAGATAATACCAAAACATCATTACCGCACTCCATCTAAACACTTACATTGAAAAAAGTATTAAAACGCCAATAAAATTTACAAAATGTAGCAACACATATTTGCATCTATAAATCACCGTGTATAATGCCCAACAAAATATGTTATTTGGGCGAAACAAGATAAAAAGGCGCAAGCAACAACTAAAACATCGCACCCGACAGACGATGCCAAAATTCAGCCCCCTTGACCACCAGCCAAAGAAGCGAACTCAAATCATAATACAATAATAGAAACACTATGCAACCCATCCTGTCACGCATCAGATAAGAGACAATGAGAAAAATTATAGAATATAATAATAATTAAATATAATAACAAGTGAAATAAATATAGATGAAGCACGAAATTTAATCATGACAAATACAAAATTACTACCAAAAAATCTTGCAAAAATAAACAAACTGAACAACCACCCCGGATTTCATTAATAGCAGACCCTCTCTCAATCCAAAGGTAGAGCTTTTTAATTTCATAACAGTCTCACGCTGAGATGCCAGCAGCGTAGATCTGGCGAAATATAGTGAGCATACTTCAAGCATTCCAAAGTTTCCATGTTTGAATAATATAAAGAACATATGTTAAATGAGCGCACGTTACCAGCAGGAAGGATACCGGCAAAATAAAACTATAATACACAAATAGGAGATTAAAATCTAAAGATTCTTTCCAATATAGAGAAGCCACCTCAACCCCACAATATATAAAAATATATATATCATATATATACTATATATAATAATAATAGTTTATTATATATTATATATATATATAACTACATTATATATACATATATAATACTATATAATAAAATAGTGAATCAACCCAACTATTAAACATATATTATATACTCTACTCATATGATAATACCACACCTCAAACACATATATATATATATAATAAAAAAAATATGTCAATATATATATATCTTGCTTAATTAGTGTATAAAACCCACACTAATTAAATATAATAATTAGATATACTATATATTAGTAGCCTGGCAGATAGACGAGATTTTGAAGCAGATCTGAGATCTTCTGGACTATCTCTAAGATTATCTAATGAGGTATAATAGATATATATATGCCTTAAGAATCTCAGTTCTCAATGAGAAACCAGGAGTCTCCGACACAATTATATACATCTTCTTAAACACGCATAATCTAACCTTCGTCTATAATAATATAGAGAGATGTTCTTTGTTCTCGTATAGGGCAAGATTAAATCTAACTTCTCTTCTCTAAAGGAAACGCACATACCATAAAAGTTGGTACTCCTCAGCTAAAGATTAAATATAAGAAAACCAATACCACTCCAGTCCTCATTTGAGCCTCATTATAAGGTGTTGTATCGCTACCCTTTAATAGGAGATATGCCCTCACAATCTGGGCATGTTCCCTGAACAACCTTCTTCTGAAAAGAAGTAGTCTCAGGGCTTACTTCGCTTGTTAAATCCCGCTCCCTCGCGTCATTAACCATATACTAAAGGTCTTTTTCTACAGCGTTCTGAAACGTTCAAGCTGGCATAAATCTTTCATCGCGCCATTACAACGTACCCTTCCTTCCGAAATATGTTAAAGATACCTCCTACCATTGAGAAAGGGGTTCGTGAGATCGCCTTCTAAAATTGTCATCCTTTCTCTATCAAATATCTCTGACTCCAGACTTAACATCTACTGCATGTTCATGCTTTTTTTTTTTTTTTTAAAAAAAATCAAAAAGTTATGATTTAACCGTCCTAGTCCTTTGCAACGGAGGGAACTTTCTCTTGGTAACTCTTCCTACATAGCGAATCCGAGTAGGGATGCGAGACCCAAGACCCATGCCCATGCGACAATCAAAACCGTCGCTACGTTTGAGCATGTTACTGCCCGCTTTCATAATCTGGTAAACTCTTTTTTTATCATTTTCCCCAAACCTGACTCATCAACTTTCAAACGACGTGTGATCGGGGGGTGTCATGCCTGTAAATTGGATTGTTTCGGGGGACTTCCAACTCTGGTGGAATTGGGTAGGCCTTTGACCTTTGTGACAATTAACTTATATATTAGTAAATTATTATTATATATAATAATATATACCATAATATACTATACTATCATATATACTATATCATATCATTTGCTCTATATATATATATTATAGTATATATAATATATATATCATATATATATATAACTATGTATAATACCTATCTAATACAATTATAATACGCGTCAAAATAACGCATCATTAGGGTAAAATCATCGTAGTGAAAGGGATAGGCCCTATACACTATGTAAACCCCAAAAAAGCACAGAACGAGACAGGCAATCAGTGTAACTATGTACCACGCTCGCCAGAGAACTCGCTCAGTATTGGCCACAGCCGTCGCCCGGCGCACTAAATTTAGAGAAAACAAAAAAACCACGCTAACGCAGACTTGGAGAGGTGGGGTAGAGTTACTGTGGGATAAATATCCGAGCAAGGGACGATCTCACCACGTACGAAGCGAATCCGATAAACATGGCGAGAATAGTGCGTCAACTGTAAGAGATCAGTGGCGTGCCGAAAACAACATCCACGCCGAAGGACACGGTACCGGGCACTTGAGACGATTTCGAGTGTAGCGCCACAAGCACTATCCAAAGGGTGTCAGCCAAACGGTCCCTCAAAGGAACCCTGACAACATGATCGCCGGCGAGAACAAGGTCGGCCCCAGGGCTCATGACCCCCGTGGAAGAGCCGATTTATATACGATAGATAATAAACAATGGCAGGACATCTGCATATACAGCTGGCGGAGGACACGGACCAGGTAGTGACAATACAGGGAGGTCGCGCCTTGCGGAACGATAATTACCGGCTCGCAGGCCCCTGCCTAGCACATCCAAAAATGCACCTCGAAGGGGCGCGATCTGCGTTGCCATCGAGTACCTCCATTGACGGTCGACGATTAGGCAAGGGTGCTCTTTACGGAGGTAGTGTCTCTGTACGCCTCGACAGGCGTGCTAGAGTATACCAACGACCGAAACGGGAGAGGTTCGCCGCAAGGCATGGGTATGTCAGCGTCGCCGGCCGTTTGAGGTGGGTTTGGTTATGGTCTGGGGAGCATTCTTATCGGGGCACTACGGAAATTGCACATCTCGATGAGAGGCACTCTTAACTGCCGTAGGTTATAATAATCAGACATTCTCCGAATCCATATTCGTGCCAATATGCCCCCTACTCCGGTGACTTTCCATTCTAATGCATGACAAGGCAAACCACACACAGGCCTATGTGTTGAACGAGCTGACTTAAGAAGCGGTTCAAATTATTGGCGTTGGACGTGGGCACAGCATATAGTCCGGAACTCAATCCATATCGAGACAGTTTGTGGATACCCTGAAAGACGTCAGCGAATCCGGACAGCTGCAACCCATTCACGACTCATCCGGCCCTGCGACAGGCCTGTACGGCGTCGGGATTAAATCCACTGTCCACGGACCTCACGCCACTCATCGAGAGATGCCAGGACGGTGTATCTAGGCAGTCATCCGTCCAGAGAGGGGGTCATATCATCGGTATTGATGCGAGACGTAACACCTCCCGCGACCCGTCGCCGTACTTAGCCTAAACATTGTGTATTTTTGTAGCGCCTACCTGCGAAACCCTACTGCGAGACGCTTTGGCTGCACCTTGGCCTCACACTCTCAACCTACAGTTCTGGGAGGATCCACATGTTATTCGGTAGATTGTCCACTTAAAGGGTCTTTGCGTTTCTTATCAACCTTTCTAACGCCTTCCCTTCACCATGTTACCTTGTGGTGCGTTAATTTTGACGGAAATATATTATATATGATATATATATTTAATATATATATATATAAGTATATATATTCATATATTAATATACATAATATATATATATATATTATATTATTATATATATATATATATATATATATAATATACATAGATGTACGGGCTACCGTACGATAAAATAATGCTTTTATACTTTATATAATTTGTAAAACGAAGCAACTCTTGGGAGGCAAAGGCTGTTATTATTATAAGAGTAGAAACAAAGCCTCTCTGTCGTTATGTGTATTAGTATGTACGGTAAAATTATTACATCTTTAACATCACACTATGTTTTTTATTATTTGTTTGTCTTATTTAAAATCTTAAGTCAACCATAAGGAGTCTTCTTCTACTGGCAATCTGGGATGCGGAGGAGAGACGCGAGTTAAGTTTTCGGCACGACATCAGTGCGCGTTAGGCCGACGCCTCGCAACCTTTTGAAACGTTAAAATGAATTTTTTGTAAAAAATTAAGGTTGTTAAAACTATCATTAATTGTTCTTCTGGATTTTTTCTTTTACCAACTCTTTTTTTTCGTACTCTTGGATCACAAGTGAACTCATAAGATATAAAAATTTTTAATGAAAGAGATCCTCTTTTATAATCTAGCCATACATCTGAACATTCAGTTTTCGCTTTGTGCAAATCTTCAAAAATATTTACAAAGAGTCGATTTTATTCTCACGAAAATGTGGTCAAAATTATCAATGATCAGATGAGTCTTTTATGGATCATTTAATTTAAAAATTTTAATCTATGAGAATATGCATCAAATATTATAAAGAATCTAATAAAAGAACATAACTGAATCCTTTTTCCATAACACCTTCCATCTATTATTACGTGACCGCGAGGTATTGAGTGATTTAATTACCTAGGTGTAATTTGGATTCATGATCTCATATCTATCGCTCGGTTACAGTTGTTGATGCCGCCAGTACGGAACTTAACTACAACCCTGTTGTTGATAAAAGGGCCAATATTATATATTATACGGGCTAACCGTACGATAAATAGATGCTTTTATTAATCTTTAGTATTTTGTAAAGCCAGAATCTCTTGGGAGGCAAAGGCTGTTAATCTATAAGAGTCAGAAACAAGCCTCTCTGTCCGTGTATGTGTTATTAGATGTACGGTAAAATTAACTTACCTTTATACATCGTACACATAACTGGGGTTTTTTATTTTTGTTTAGTTTAATTTAAAATCTTAAGTCAACCAATAAGAGTCTTTTTCTTTCTCCCCCGGCAATATCCTGGCTCGGGGAAAGCGCGAGTTAGTGTCGGCCAACGCATCAGGGCGTTAGGGCGCGGCTTGGGGCATCGTCCCTGGCACGCTAGACTATATTTTTGTAATAAGTATTAAAGGTGTTAACCTATATTAATGTTCTTATAATAAGAGATCTTTTGTAAGTGTCAGTTGATACGTAGTATTGATCACAAGTGAACTAATAAGATATAAAAATTAGAGAGAATGGCGATCAAAAATCTAGCCCAATACATCGAAACGTTAGCTTGTCAGCCTTGGTGCGAAGTCATTCTAATATTATATATTCGGATTGATTAAACTACCACGAAAATGTGGTCAAATTAGTCAATGACAAGACTCCTTATGTATTATATAAATAAAAATTATTATATGATCTGTAATTTCCAATCTACAAAAGAATATTAATAAGAAATAATAACATCATACTATTTGTCCATCACCTTCCATCTATTAATTTATCGTACCCTGAGGTATGAGTGATTATTCTAGGTGTAATTGATTATGGATTTCATTATGCTCGCTCGGTACAGGTGGTGCCGCCAGAGTGACTTAAAAATACCAACCTGTCTGATAAAAAGGGCGAGTAATTAACTATACTATAAAATAACGCGGTGAATGAAAAGTGGACTACATTTATTGTAAAGTCAATAAATTTTTTTAGAAGAAGGAAAAGAAGTAAGGTCTTGAGATATTATGTTTATATAACTAAAAACGCTTAAGTGTAGGCCGTGAAGAAAATTTCCGTTTTTAAAAGAAAATAAAAAGTCGTTATCCAGTAAAATAGTGCTTCAAAAAAAAAAAAAAAAAAAAAAAAAAAAAAAAAAACCGCCGTGGCTAATTTCAACAAGAAAAAAGAAGAAAAAAAAAAAAACGGATTTCAATGAAGACCGACACCAAGAAAGCGCTTCGACCTCTATTATATGGGGGATGGGTAGAGGAAAAACTCCCCCCCCCATTGAGACCTACAAAAAGGCACGTAAGCCAAGCTTTGTCTCTACAAAATGTGAAAGGTTAAGAAAAAAAAGAAGAAAAACAAATAGAACAACGGGCAGAGTGAAGCCTACCGATATATTGAGGGCTAATCAAATTGGGCGAAGTATCAAAAACCAAATATTCAATGCACCATTATGCTGAAGGAGCTAAATCTCTATAAACTGATTGTTAAAATACTGCTGCGTGATAAGTTAGCTCAGAGAGATACGGAAAGGACATAGAAATTGCTCTACCGGCTAATGTAGTTGGTTTTGTAAGTAAAAAAGTAGATCTTTATATTATTTGTTCATTAAAATATTAGTTCAAATGTATTATAGATTCGGCGCAGACGATGTTTATGAAATAATGAAATCAAGATAGACGTCTTTTTTCTTATGATAATCTATAGAATCTGTGCATATTTAAGAAACGTTTACAATGGAGAAGGGGGAATCGCCTATCCTTCGGTACTCTTATTCCCCCAAAATCGGGAGGGAAGGGGGTTGAAGTGTGAAACAAAGATGCGGTGTAAATCGGGCATGTCAACATGTCCGTCCAGACGAATATAAGAATATCCTTTTTAAGAAAGGAAATTTGTATTTGTTTCTTAATAAATAGGTACAAACAAATATTTGTAAGAAACTTTGAAAATCGTATGTGTAAATGGGCCCCTCTAAAGATGGTCACTTAAACGTAGAAATAATCCTTATTTTTAATAGAAGAGAAACTGTAATAAATTTAAGGTAATTAAAATTTAAATATTTTTCGAAATATCTATTTGTTAAAGACCTTGAGTCTATGGGTATATTTAAAGCATGCCTAGAGCATCTCTGCATATTTTAAAAAAAGTATTGTATTTTATTTATTAAGTATGATAATTAGCTTAGGAAATTCAGAGTTCCTCTGAGAAAAAAATTTTAATGAAATTATTATAAATTATTTATATAACGAATTTATTTTATGTGCTATTAGGAAGATCTGTCTGATTAAATTATTTTTATAGATATTTTGTGTTGCCGTCTCATTACTACTATTTTTCGAATTAAATGTGAATCATATTAAAATTTATCTGATAATAAGAGAGAAATATAATGTCGTGTACCTAAGTGGGAGGAGCTATAGCTCTGTTGTCTCTGACTCATAGACGAGAGGAGTGCAGTCAACGGCAGGCGAGCTAGGCGTTTAAACACAAAAAAAAGAAAAAATTGAGTTTATTCGGTAAGAATGAATTAAATTCTACGGAATATTTTTGCCGACTTTAAAAATTTTAAAAAAAATATGTATTTTTTTTTTAGAATGAAGCGGGTATTCTGATCAACAGAAATCACATATGTAGGGTACCGATAAAGTACGTGCTTTTATAATCTTATATATTTGTAAAGCAGAACTCTTGTGAGCAAAAGGCTGTTATTGATTAATAAGAGAAGCAACATAAGCCACTCTGGTCGTTATGCTTATTAGGTATGTTACGGTTAAAATTAAACTCATCTTATAACATCACACATAAATGTTTTTATTATTTTGTTTGGTATTATTTAAAATCTTAAGTCACCAATAAGAGTCTTTTCTCTACCGGCAAAATCGGATGGAGGAAAGACGCGAGTTAGCTTCGGCCAACTGACATCAGTTGCCGTTGACGGGCTGGGGCATCGTCCCTGGCACGGCTAAAATATATTTTGTAATAAAATTAAAGGGGTTAGAACTATAATTAATTTCTTATAATAAATTTTTGTAAGTGTCAGATTTGAATACGTAGATTGATCACAAGTGAACTACTAAATATAAAAAATTAGAGAGAATGGTGATATCAAAATCTAGCCCAATACATCGAAACGTATAGCTTTTTCTTTTGTCATAAGTCATTCAATAAATAAAATATTTGGATTTGATATAGGCAATCATGGTCAAATTGTCAATGACAAAATCCTTATGTATTATATAAAATAAAATTATTTTGATCTGCGATCAAACAATAAAAAAGAATAATAAATAAAGAAAATAACATCAACTATTTTTCCATACACCTTCCATCTTATTAATTATCGTACCCGTTAGTGAGGAAAAGAATCTAGGTGTATTGATTAATGATCTCATTCCTCTCGCTCGGTAACAATTTTGGGACCCAGAGTGACTTAAATTACAACCTGTCTTGATTAAAAAGGGCCGAATTATAATAATAAAAATAACGCGGGTGAATGAAGTGGACAAATCTTAAATTTACTCAAGTGAAGTAATTTTTTATAAGTTATTTAAAAAGAAGTAAGTCTTGAGAATCTATATTGTTTATATACTAAAAAGTAAGTGGTAGCGTGACGAAAATTCCTTTTAAAAAGAAAATTAAAAAGTCGTTATCCAGTAAAAATGTGCTTTCAAAAAAAAAAAAAAAAAAAAAAAAAAAAAAAACCGCGCTTCTCATTGTCAAAAAAATAAAAAGAAGAAAAAAAAAAAAGATCTTCAAACGAAGACGACACCAAGAAGCGCTTCGCCTGCTATTATATTGGGGATGGGTAGAGGAAAAACTCCCCCCCCCATTGAACCTACAAAAGGCACGTAAGCAAAAGCTTTCTCAAAATGCTGAAACTTAAGAATAAAACAGAAGAAAACCCATAACACAACGAAAAATAAAGCTCCACGATGGATGCGAGGGTAAATAAAATTGGGAAGAAGTAACAATCCGCCAAATATTAAATTCGCCTCTATTGAGAACGAACTAAAGCTCAAACTTTGCCTGTCTTGTTAAAGTACTCGAACACCGGTGGTAATGTCGCTTGCTAGAGAATACAGTAAAGGATAGAAATTCTTTCTCCCGGTAATGGTAGTTTGTTTGTAAAGTAAAAATGTAAGTCTTTTAATTAGATGTAGAAATTAGAAACATAGTTAAAATATTACTTAAATTCCCGCGGAATGATGTTAGAAAATAATGGAAAATCAGATAGACGTCTTTTTTGTCTTATGATAATTATAGGAATCTTGTGGATATTTAAATAAACGTTTACAAGTTGAGGAGGTGGGAAATCCCTCTATCCTTGGTAACTCTTATCCCCAATTCGGTAGGGAGGGAGTTTTGGAAGTGGTGGAAACAAAGATGCTTGTAAACGGCCTTGTCAGGAGTGCCGTCATATGATATAAGAAATAGTCCTTTTTAAGAAGGAAATTTGAACACTAATTTTTTTTAGAATTGTATACAAAGGTGGTGTGGGAAAAGAACTTTGAAAATCGTATTTGTAAAATGGGCTTTTAAGGGACTTAAATATTCTTTTGTAAAGAAAGAACTGTACAATAAAAATTTCAGGGTATTAAAATTCTATTTAAAATACTATTTGGTTAACGACCTTGAGTTGTAGGTATATTTATAAAACATGCTGGAGATCTCTATTTTTAAAAAAAAGTATTGTATTTTTTTATTAAGTAGATATTAATTTATGTACTCAATTTTATGTGTAAAAATTTTAATGAAATTATTATACATTATTTATATACGAATCTATTTTAATGGTAATATATAAGCCCTAGATTAAAACGTTTCTAAATCATATTTTAGTTTTGTTTAGCTTATCTATTTGTTTTTTCAATTAATGTACAAATTAAATTATAATTTAATCTGAAATAACGAGAGAAATATAAATGGTCGTGGTACCCTAAGTGGGAGAGTATGAGCTCTTGTTTCCTCTGACGTCCATCACAGAGGGTTGAGGTGCTAAGCGGCAGCGAGCTAGTGCGTTAAACGAAAAAAAAAAAAAAAAAATCAAAATTGAGTTTATCGGTAAAAATGAAATATTCTACGGAAAATTTTTGCCGACTTTAAAATTTAAAAAAATGTATTTTTTTAGAATTGAAGGCTGGTACTGATCAACGCGAATTACGATATGTACGGGCTAGCCGTAACGATAAAATAATGCTTTTAATAGTCTTTAAGTATATTGTAAAGCCAGAGATCTTGGGTAGGCAAAGGCTGTTATTATATAAAGAGTAGAAAACAATAGCCTCTCTGTCGTTATGTGTATTAGTTGTACGGAAATTAACTTCCATCTTATCTACATCCACACATAATTCTTTTTATTTTGCTTTGATAACATCTATATCCCTGACATTTACCAATAGTGTCTTTTCTTCTATCCGCAAAATCTGGATCGGAGAAAGACGCGAGTTAGTTTCGCACGGTGTTTAAATTTTAATAGTAATCTTAGGATTCAGTAGCTGCTAAAGATAATTTTTGTAATTAAATCTAAAAGCTTCTATTCTATAATTAATGTTTATAAAAGATCTTTTGAAGTGAGATTTGAATGACGTTAGTATTTGGATTCAGCAAGTGCATAATCGATAGTAAAAATGTACGAGAGAATGGCCATCAAAATCTAGCCAATACATCGAACGTATAGGGCGTTCGCCTTCGTGCAAAGTCATTCCTAAAATCAATATATATATTTCGATTTGAATTACTCACGAAAAATGTGTAAATTGTCAATGAACAAATCCTTAGTATTATATAAAATAAAAATTACTTTATTTTGTGCCAATCTTAAAATATAGAAAAGAAATATTAAATAAAGAAAATACAAGCCAGAATTAACATTCCCTTCATATTAATTATCGTACCCGAGGTATGAGTGATTTAATTCTAGGTGTAATTTGATTAATGATCTCATTATCTCGCTCGGTACATAGATCTAGTCTAATTAATTATATATATTATCTATATATACTACTATATATATATAATATATATATATATATATAATATATATATATAACTAAAATATATAACGACTTTTCTTCTCACATGGTTATGTGCGACGGCGCCTAGCATACCCGGTCTTTCCTTTGCTTGTATTACTCTGGACCACGTCGAAATCTTATGCGCTAGAAACCGATCTTCTGGAGAGCTTGGTAGAACGAGTTTTGAGACTCTTGGAAAAAGGTGCTACTGAACGGGCGAAAACCACACCTGAAGTTGTTAACTTGAGGACTGCGTCGGCACCATTGGCGCCCAGAAATGGATTTCTAACGTGTTCTAGGGTTAGATTCGGGTCAGAAGGTATGCTGGGACCACTGACAGGGCAAGCTCTAACCTGGGGAGTTGCTAATAATTATTATACTATCTTATAATATATTAATCAATTATATAATATATATATAATAGTACTATATATTATAATATATCTATATATATATATATATATATTATATATATATATATATAATATAATATTATATAATAAGATAATAATATATATATTATAAATTATATGAACGTATGTATGTATTTAACAAAACATATATGTGCATATGAAAGGTTTTATATAACTGTGCTTGCAGGTCTTTTCCAAAGCCTAATGTATGTGATCATTTTCGACTCCCAGTAGGTGGAGACCATTTTTCTTTTTAAAGGTCGATTGATTTGTAAGTTTCAATGTCTTCAAGTGAGGAGTAAAAAGGAAATCATTTAAAACTGATTGGAGAATTTAATGAAATTGAAAATAACGTGTGCCGAGCTATTGAAGAATATAGCGTTATGGGTTCGCTCCATTTTGAAGAGAATAGCGTTATGGGTTCGCTCCATTTTTAGGATTTTTTTTTTTTGCTTACACATATTTTTTAGTGTCTTTCTCTTGTATTTTATAGAATTTTAAATAGTGTTGCTTTTCATCTTTCAGGATTCTTTTGTCTTTCATATATATATATTATTTATATATATATATATAAATATATATATCTATTATATTATCATATATATATATATATATATATATATATATATAGTATAAGATATATATATATATATATAAATATATATATATCTTATATATATATATATTATTTATATATATTATATATAATATATAATAATATATATAATACATATATATTTATATATATAATATACAAGATAATATATATATTTATATATATATATATATATATATAATATAATATTATATTATATATATATACTATATTATATCTAGTATATAATATATATTTTATTCTTGTACAATATTCCCAAGAATAAAGAAAATTATTAACTTTAATAAACTAAATTCATTGTTGACTTGTACTGTGCTTACTGAAAATTTAGAATTGTGAAATGAATATCAGTCAAACAATAAATACAATATAACAAAAATATTCTTTATTACACTGGTTTTCAAAAAAAAAAAAGAAAAAAAAAAAATTCTGGCATAGACTTTTCCAGCTGTTTAAAGTTAGTTTGAGGTGCTGATTTCAAATCTGATACACAGTTTTACTCTATCACACTCATTTCCATGCAATAGGAAAAACCCCATTTCATGGATTTACCTCGAAATCCAACATTGTCACTGATGACTTGCAAGTGTTGAGAATCATTGACTGCTGCTTAGTGATAAAAGCTGGTTGTAGTTTGAATCAATAGTGGTGTTACCAATCTATGTACTTTCACAATGTTTTACATATTACATCATTTTTTCATATCAACAATTTTGAAAGATTTTTTCATTTGCAGGTTGTGCTAACAATGGCTACCCATTCGAAAGAAGGAGATTCGTAATGTCGCATACTTCTGCTATATGTGGTGAGCCTGTGATCAAGAAACACCAAAGAAACATAACAGAGTTGGTGAGAAGGGTGTACTTTGCCTATTTTCAATAGTGGACTGGGAGACAAAGAACAAATTTGGCTCCTCACAAACGTGCAAACGTGTTGAACCGTTGCGATCATGGTCTAAAGGGAAGAATGCTAAGCTTGAAATTTGGTGTACCAATGGTTTGGAGAGAACCAACAAACATTTGGATGACTGTAGTTCTGCCTTGTCAATGTAAAAGTTTTAATAAGAAAAACAAATACCGACTTACGAATACCAATAAATAGTACCATCTGCCTACACGCCAAGGTGTGCTTGGGTGGGGAAATATCCATGCGCAAGCAGAATGCCAGCGCGTTTGTTGAAAATATCAGGTTTTAATTCACGAGCTTTTTCTAAGTAAGCTCTAACGAGATCTCATCCTTGCAAGTTTCTGTTACAATTGCTATGTTTAGTCAGTCTGAATTGAATGAATCTTGGTGAAAGAATTTGATATCTGTAGAGAAGTCTGCTGAATGTGGCTTGCCAGACTGCAAAGAGAAGGAATACTCAACTGGACTAGTGTCTCCTTTTATCGTACAGCGAGCAGCCCTGGCGAAATCTTCATTCAGCATGGTCAGTTTGTTGTATTGTAATGAAGTTTCAAGGGATCTTCTCATTGTGGGCACTGCTTCCATATGATCAAGTGAATATAGACTTTTTATTGACACAGTAGTAATAGAAGTTTGAAATGTGTGCACTGCACAACAGAAATATATATGGGTCAATCCCAATAGAACACTAATGAAAGAACGGTATGCAACATCAAGAAAATTCTGAATAGACCGCAATACCATCTTATGATGGTTAGATTATGTGGATTTGAAAAATGTTAAGTTTTCGGACGGCGCAGCAGGGCGGTTCAAGCCAAATACTTGTTTCCTGCGCTAGGGGAAGCATATGCCTTTGCGCGTTTTGTCCAAAGCCTTGGAACCCGAATCATTGACGCTGTGTGACAAGAACATCATAAATGAGCTCTTGGTTGATAGTAATAAATTTGTATTTCCCTCACTGCACACAAAACTTGGGTTTATGAAGCAACTTCGTCGATGTTCTTGATCACACTTGGAGACTGCTTCAGTACATTTTCATCTTCATCAGTGCTGAGAAGAAAGAGGCAGTAATATTGATGGCCCCAAATAAGAAAACTTCCATCAGGGATCCAGAATTTGTTACAGACAATGACTGGCAGAGGCTAGGCTTTGGAATCATTCTCTGAGTGTACGGAATGTTCCCTGGACAAAACGGACAATACATCGAGAGTTGTGGAAGCTCTGCTCTTGAGTTTTCAACACTTGGAATGTAAATGGCTATGCAAATTCCTATCTATTGACAATAGTCATTGGACCACATTCCAAGAGAACACATGAGGTCCCGTTGAGCGAAGAGCAAATGCGCCTGCAGCAAAAAGGAAAAAGGCCGATGGGACAACCAATAGAGGCAGAATACTGCTAATAAAAATATCACAGCTGTACATTAGAGACGTCAACAAGGGTGTTTCATGCAAATGAATCATCACTATTACAAATTACATTCAAATCAGAAAATAATATTAAGAAAACTTTCAATTACAAATGAAGTAATAACAGCATAACACTCACATTTTATTCCATTCACTAATCACAACTTTGGCTACGGATCGTAAAGTTTTCATATTAATTGTAGTCCTTTATGTCTTCCTTATTTGTCTGTAAGCTGTTCAGCTCTTCTAATAATGATCATAAATTGCTGTTATTTGAATATTATTGAAATCTCACAAACCTGATGTGATAGACAAAAATCAATGACATATTGGAATCGGCTCCCGACTAAAACCGTTGGAAAACGTGCTTAGAAAAAAATGTTGTTTGACCAGTTTGTTATAATCCTTATGTTACGTAACAAAATTAGCTCAGAATACTTAGTTCTTGGAGATTAAGAGAAATGAGTTACTAAATACTGTTCAGATAAAAAAAATAGTATAGACTAAGTAAGCAGGAAGACGACGGCGAATGGAGTTCTCAGTTCAGGGCAATTAAGAAAAATGATGAAACAGATTGCAGATAGTGGTGAGGGCAAAATTTGCAAATGGTGAGGGATCCTTGACATGTATTGGCTGTGGAGATGATGGTGTGGCCAATGAGGGAGGCATGCAAGTATGCCTTCGCGCAAGTGCTTTCGTCGGTAAGAGAAAGACCACTCACCAATGTTCGGCTTTACATTTCTAAGCTTCGCCCCGTCGTCCCGCATCCAACTGACCACAGCCATCTCACTTACTCGTCCGTAGATCGGTAAGCCTTGTCGGAGAGCAGGATAATACAGGTTGATCGGGAGGCAATCTGTGGAATGGTTCTATAAAGGTCACCTAGAACAGCTCTGAAGAGGAGGCGGCATTCGGCCTCTCTGTCTTGCGATTTCATTGCCAGTTAGTACCCGTACGTGAGAGGGGATTTCCAACATGTGCAATTTGTTTACTTGCGGTCGTATTGAGCAGCCCGAAGAAATTGTTATATTAGGCGGGGATCCAAGATGTTTTAGGACGGGGACTTTAAGGCCGTTTGAGGGCGCTGAGCGAATTGAATAAATTCATATGAGTGTCTGGTTAAAAGAAATAAAATTCGAGAGGGCAATCATCATATGGCATAGATTACTATACATATAAAATGAAAGATGAGGGGAGGGTATGGGAGAGGTTTAATATCAAGAAACAGCAGATGTACCCACATTGTCCCCTGTTTTAGAACCTTCACTAAACACTAGCAGATAAGAGAACGGCCGCACCTTTTGCAAGGGAATGTTGAGGAAGTTAAGGATATTAAAATCTGTTGTTCAAACGGTGTTTAAGTTGTTACTCAAAGGTATTTTTCGCAAAGTCTTTGTCAGAACAGACGGTATTGGGGTTGGAAAGCAAAGATAACTTGTGCACATAATGTATTCCCTTTGAAGAGAGAGTAGCATCGCATTGGATTCAACTTCAATACTTACCCGCGGGAAAGATCGGAAGGCTAAATTGGATACGGATCAATTCATTTTGATGGGATCTAAAAGGTGTAATAAAGTTGGGAGGTCTGACCATATACTACGCAGCCATAGTCCAGCTTCGACCGGATTAAGGAGATATAAAGACGTTAAAAGAACTTGTGATAAGCATTCCAAGATTTTGAGGCGAGATGACGTAATATTTCAAGCCCGCGATGACAAATCGTTTTCAGGAGTTTAAAATGAGATGCTTATGTAAGAGGTTATCTAGAATGAGTCCTAGAAATTTGAATTGTGATGTTACAGGAATGGACGAACAATATAAGGTTAGGTTCGCGGAAGGAAGGTAGCAGGTTCTTCGACTACCTTTTTTTCTAAATAGTACTGCTGAGGTTTTTGTGGGTGAGAAATGAAAACCATGAGATTTATCCCATTGTGAAATATTTCATCCAGAGTAAAGTGGTGATAGAACAGAAGAGCACCGAACCTGGATGGATCTAATTGACAGAAGGCATTTAACAAAGATAAGGAGCTGCTCTCGGAAACCGAGCGAGTGGAGTTGAATGAGAACTACAGTTCTCCACTTTGTGTCATAAGCTTTTTCAAGGTAAATAATGACACCAGGAACCATCCCACCAGTTGAGGTAAGGCTTGACGGATTCATGAATCCAGTTTTAACAAGGGATCCACGTGGAACGGTTTTTGCGGAACCAAACTGGAAGTTTGAAAAAGCTCCTGGCGAACTCTCTCAAACAGGGAGAAGGCTGCTTGAGACCGTTTTCTCCATTAATTTACAAGCATCACAGGTCAGCGAAATTGGTTTGTGGTTGTCCGACAACTTTGGAACTTTCCAAGTTTGGGAATAAGGATTACAAAAGCTGTAAGCCAATTAGATGGAAAGACGATTTGCGATCCAGATTCTGTTATATAGATCTAGCAAAAGCTGATGCAGAGGGGTGAATATGACGGAGCATTATGTACGAAATCTTGTCTGGGTTAAGAGCACCGACTTTGCTATTCGAAAGTGCAGTTTTGATACTCTGAAAGTGTAAAAGACGGTTATAGGTTTGATCTTCCTATTCACTGTTTGAAAATGGAATGGAAGTGTATATAATCAAATTTTGAAAGGCTTCAGATAGCTGAAAGATCGAGTGAGAGCAAAACTATAACATAATGCAATCGAACAGCACTGGAGCAGTCGATCGTATCGGCTACATCAACCCCATACGGAGGACTGTGGGTGAAGAGTTGTTGGAGCGCAACGATGGTTTTAATGTGCAACTTTCACACCTAAAGAAAAGGGAGTTGTGGAGTTGACAGTTGAAGCTTAAGTTTGAAAGTATTGTTTACATGTTTGTCGATTAATTCGACGAGATCTCGCGGCAACTGCTTTAAAGATAATCATGTTTGAGGTGGTGCTGGTCCTTTTGTATTGCCTGTAGAATTTTTTCGTCTCCCGGTTAATCTGTGGACTCTTGAGACACTAGAGTGTTGCGAACACCTATGCTGCGAAGATCGCTGGATGCAAGCTTCTGATGCTGTTGGGATAACTTGCTGGAAGAAGTTAAAGGCGTCATCAATAATCGGAAATAGCTTATTGAAGAGAGAAAGTGAATGGCTTGACCCTGATGCAAAAGAAGCACTACTCTGCTCGTCATGACGCAGCTGGATTGGGTTTAACATGGCTGTACAAGTTCATCTAAATACAATATATATACAGAAGATTGTGTATGTAATAAACGTCACTATGTGGGATTCCGTGTTAAGACATTCCACAGAAAAGGGTGTTAAGAAATCAACAAGGATCTTAGACTTAGACGAGATGACAGAGTCGCCCGAATAAAATATGACAAAGACAGAAGTCTCCTTGTAAACAACCGAGTAGGGAGCTGCTTTAAAAAGGTCGCTAAGTAGTCTAGTAACCACTACTGTGGCCAATGTAGATTCGACAGATCAGTGAAATCGGTGGATACAAATGGATAGCCGTGCTGCCACTTGGAGAACAGGGGATAGACTTATGAATGAGAATCTCTTGCTACTTCTATCTTGTCCAATCTTTCTCAGAAACCAGCACCCATTTGTATTCCGACGGCGGTTGAAAGAAGTCGCGATACATAGTTGAGAGTTCCTGGAAATAATGCCACTTTGGTGATATTGCTAATTATGAACCAGATTCTCTAAATATAGGGCAGTAGCCACGACAATTCGCTTGAGGAGTTTCCACAAATATTGTTACAAATATTATGAGGATTGTCTTTTGAGACAATTGTCTCTATGTGACTAGGGTTAATGCTGGAGGAGGATACAGTTTGGGAGAAAAGGATGAGGCGTGTTTCCCGACGAGGATAAGCAATGAATCCCAGAGGTAAGGATAGTCTTACAGAAGATTTTGGTTGTATGACCGTTTTTGGGGGGAGTTTTCTGTGGTATTATTTGGAGGAACTTCAAGTAGTGAAGTAGCTGAGTGTCAAACCAAGTCCATGTTATTGTGTGGACTTGGTTGGTCTTGGAAGTGCAACCAGGGTGCTCATGTTTAGGAATGGAGCGATATCAGTAATACTGTCAGCAAGGATCAAAAAGTAGAAGAATATGGGCTGTTTCATGGAAACGGGGAGGAAGGTGTCACCGGAAAAGTATCTTTTTGAGAAGGTGTTGGAGCTGCAATATTGGAATCCGTTAGGTTACGAAAGTCTGATGCTGGAGACTTTGTCACTGAGTCATCAGGTGAGATTTCTGAGACGTAACAATTCGAGTTAAGATGGAAGATTTCTGGCTCCCCTTTCATGCTGCCAACAGTTGTGTCGGTGGGTTGACACGCGAAGACAGGGGGGGTTGCTGCAATTGTAGCATAAGATGTCCTTAATATTCTAGGATATTTGTCTTTGAATTGGTGTATAACATCTCTTCTACTCAATTTTTGTATGGTACACAACTCCAAAACCTTCTGTTCAAACAAGTAAGAAGGGCATTTAAGGGAAAAGGCACTGTGTGGTCCTCAACTGTTTTTGCAGATGTGTGTTTCCACAGGGAATGTGAAATTCTTCTCCAGAGACTGCGCTCTCCTACAGTATTTTCGGGATGATCAAACCACTGGCATTTAAAGCGACGTCTGGGTCGGGGAATAAACGTATGAGCACTGTAGCTTGTAAACACAATTTTCACCTTAGTAAGCGGAAAAGGGGTATTAAAGGTCAGTAGCAAACGAGGATTTTGGGTGTCAGGTGAGTCCCCGACGAGGGGGATATCCGTAAACGATAGTAACAGGAAATCTTTGATGCTGTAGATTTCTTAGAATAACAACAATATCTTCGTCTTTCTTTTTTAAAGAGTAAATAGTGCCTTTGGATGTGTCTCTGGAAAATAAGAGTGGAAATAAGAGGGATGTTTTCGAGAGAAGTTAAGGATGACAAGATAGAACTTTGATTCCGTGTAGAAACTTAAACGTGACTTGGGGATCTTTAGCTCCTAAAGCTTTTTCAAGTGCATCGCTAAGAATGATGATTCTTTGTTCAGTAAGAGCTTTGGAGATGAAAACGACTAAGAAGGGGGGAGCACTTTTTCAAGGTTGCCCTAACTGTTTGGGCACCTGGGATTTTGAAGGCTTGTCAGGCCACGGATCGCTGGGGGTAGGCAAAGGCCTTCCAGGTGAAGTGGAGGGAATCATGGTATTAATATTCGAAGTGCAATTAGAAGAGTAAGTCCTTTAATAGGTGCATGTTCAGTAATGGTTGAATCCATTAGATTCCGAGGCGAATTAAGGTTTTGCATGGTATATTAAATCAAGAGGGTTCCACCATCATAGATGTCGAACTATATGAGGTTTGTACCGGATGATCGCGCTAAGCGGCAGGGAGTCTCTTATCATAAATGTTCCAGAGTGGTCAGGGAAAAAGTCCAAAACCTGGTGTTAGGTCATGTGTACCAAATCACGAAAGGGTGATGCGGTTCACACCTCTAAGGCACAGATGATGCCAGGTGCTCCTCCCATAAGCATAAGGAAGAGGTAACATCACCGCTCATCTGCCTCTCTGAAAAAAAAGATATAAACTGTAGTGAAGGAATAGGAGTGAAAGATACAGACAATTAATTAGAAAAATTAAATGAAAAGAAGAAGACTTAAAGATTACGTATGTGACAAATGCACTTACTAGTGCGCTAGTATGTGCACCAACATATGAAAAATACACATAATACTGCGGACAGAGATATACTAAAAATCCCCTATAATATATAATTTATATATTATATTATATATATATCATTATAATATAATAGATATATCAATATTATATTATATATAATATATTTGATATACTAATTCACAGAAGTATGTTATTTTTACGATTTGATTTTCCCTTGGTGTAAATGGATATTTTGTCAAATAAATTCATGCGGATGGTGTTGTTTTATTTCTTCTTGTTAATCAAATTTTAAATTAATTTATTTTTAACTTGTACTTTAAGTATGGAAATTAAATATTGGAGGTGTCCCCATCATTATCGTACGGGATTAGTTGTGCGTAAGCACACTCAACCGTCAATGAGTGGGGACACGCTCTTTTTTAGATATACATATTATATAGTATTATACGATATCTAAAAATATAATTATAATATATATATAAACACAAGTATATATATATATATAAAGTAACTAATAAAAAAATAATATTATATTATATATATATATATATATACATTATATATATATATCTATTATGAATAATATATATATTATCATAATAAATATATATATTATATTTATATATACAAATATACATATACATATATAATACGTGCAATTCACAATAAAAACTTTGATAGAGAGTGTTTAATTAGTTAAAAACGATAAAAAAGAAGGGTGTATGGATTTTATGAAAGTAAATTAATCTTAAACCACTTAAACGTGGGAATGGTGATTTTTTATATTAAGACGGGATGGAACAATAACGAAATCAACATTATTGATACTACTTCGTCTAAGTTGCTTAGCATCAATTAAGAGAGGAAGAGGACTGTAAGTTTGAGGTAAGCGAATAGTGAAGAGAATGAAATTTTAAGAATTTAGTTGTTCATGTTTTTTAAAGGGGTGAAATATTTAGAGGATAACAATATGGCATTTTGTAAATAATCCAGAGGATACTCGCCTTTTTGTTAACCCTCTTTCTAAAGTTTATTAAATACATTCTATATTTTTGTTTCATCTTCAATCCATTTCTATGCCAATTATCCCACTTAATATGAGAATGGGTGTTATGATGTTGGGATTGGGTGGGTGAGGGGCGGAATCTAATACGGTCTTCGGTAAATCATTTTTATGTTGTTGGATTCGTCTTATTAAATCATTTGTTTCGCCATGTATATGGAAGGGCAGTTTTGACAGGGGATTTTATATATGCAGTTTGTATTTTTAAAATCACAGGATATATTGAAAAAATAATATCATTTACCCGAGGGAAAAACAAATCGTATATATATATAGATATAATATATTATTATAATATTATCTATAATATATATATATATATATATAATATATAATCTAATATATCTATATATAAACATAATATATAATAATACCAACACACACAACACAGTCATATAGTACATCTAATTATCATATATATATCGTATAATATCATATATATATAATATATATTATATAATATATATATAATATATATATATATATATATAATATGTATATATTATTATATATATATATAAGTTGTGTGTGTGGGTGTGTAAAAAGGAACTGCAATATA
The DNA here is from genome assembly GCA_015478945.1 of Trachelipus rathkii. Taxonomy (NCBI): domain Eukaryota; kingdom Metazoa; phylum Arthropoda; class Malacostraca; order Isopoda; family Trachelipodidae; genus Trachelipus; species Trachelipus rathkii. Next base: position 22,867 of record JABUQX010037967.1, read on the forward strand.
AATAATTTCCTCAACTCAATCAATCATTTTATTGGGTTCTCCAATCTTGATTTAATATCTATGACGGATAATCCAATCAGTTGCCAATAAATCAACTTACATAAAAGAACGCGATATAATCAATATTTAGAAAATAATAATGAAAACCTAAGATCAGGATAAGGAGAAATTAAAAAAATACTTTGAATCAAGTGCTACAGATCAAAGTAAAGATTTTGGAGAGTGAAATAAAGGAAAGTAATATATATATAATATATCGTATATATTATATTATATAAATAATATTATAATAATATATAATATATATATATATATATATATATAATATCATATAGTAATATATTGACCTATGCCAGAAAGTTAATAATGGAAAGAATATATATATATAAAATATATATATTATATATATACTATATTATCTATATATAATATATATATAAATATATCTATATAATATAGTATACATATTATATAATATATACACGTATTTGTTTTTTAATACTATACTATATATATATATAATATATATTATATTATTATAGATATACTATATATATATATAAGTATAATAATAATAATATATCTATTACTATATCACTATATATAAATTACGTCAATAACTACCCGCGCCGCTACTCACCCCCTACCTCCCCCGGCTCGGATATATATATACATATACTATTATACACTCTTACATATTAGGGTACTATTTTTGTTTATGTTTTTTAGGGATTGAGATATTTATACTTTCACATGCTCACTACATTTAGCAAGGATTGTCCTGATTATAGTTATTAATATACAATATTTATCTTATATATATATATATAATTTATATATATAATATAATATATATAAATAATATTATCATATATATATATATAATATATATATAATATATAATATATTAATATATAATATCTATTATATAATATATATATATATATATTATAATTTTATATATTATATATATATAGTATATATATATATATAGTGTTGCAGCAATCTTTCTGGAACATATATAGTGTAGAAATTAAAAATAGATATAATAGAAATAAAATTTATAATAGTAAGCGATATAATATATATATATTATATTTAATATATAGTTATGTATAAAGAAGCTATATCTCCGTTATCGATTTAACCTATAGAAAAAAAAATAAAAAATAAATAATCAAAGATCAAGAATCATAAAATAATAATAATATAATCATAAGAAGAATATAAAAATATAATAATATAATAATAAATAATAATAATATAATATCATCATAAAATAAAATATTATTATTATATATTAATTATTATATATTTATATTATTATTATTATTATATTATAATTATATTATTTAATTATTTTCTTATATTATTATATTATTGTTATATTATTATTATTATAACATTATACTATAATTTTTATTATCCTTAATTAATTGCAATGCTACAATATTTTCATACGCAAAAACTAATTTGCTTTCCTTGCTTTTATGGCGCTACTTCTATTGTAGTTTCTTATGCGAGTATTTATAATCCTATTATTGCCAATATAATATTAATTAATTAAATAATTAATTAAGTTATTAATTAATTAATTAATTAGTTAACTAATTAAATAATAATAATAATAATCATGATTCATCTTCCTGATAAGTTTTGTACTTTTACTTAATACTGTAACATTAACATAAATAATATCTTGACGTATTACTAATTATTAATAACAATTTTAAATCTCCTGTTACATTTCATATAAATAAAAAGTTTTCGTGCCTTACTAAAATGAAACCCAGGTCCCTATTTCCAGGAAACTTATAAGAAATATTTAAATTGAGCTAAAAAGAAGGTAAATCGTAAAATAAAACTCGAGTAATGACCTGGAAACGGTTGTGAAGTCGTCCAATGAAACTGATAAGAGTTTCACACAATTTTATATTTGGAGGATAAGCAAATTTAAAGATACCAATGCATGCCAAATAAATTTTGAAAAAATATTTTTTTTTTTTTTTTTTTTTTTTTTTTTTTTTTTTTTTTTTTTTTTTTTTTTTTTTTTTTTATTATATAATAAAATTATAATATAATATTATTATTATATATTATAATTATAGTATTAAAAAAATACATCTTGCAATTT
>JABUQX010037968.1:0-66053 GCA_015478945.1 Trachelipus rathkii
ACCAACTTATAGATCTAATTACAGTGTTTTAAATTGTTAATTAGGTATTATTTATTATTTCATTAAAGAAACTAGAAAGTGAAAGAGTTAATATCCCAATACTAATTATATAATATATATTATAGTATATATTAATATATATAATATAGTATAATATTATTATAGTATATACATATTATATATATATACTAGATATAATATATATTATACTATATCATATATATATATTATATTATCTATATTATCGTGAATAAAATATGTGTTATTAGGATACCTGAAATAGTAAGAATTGGTTTATATCAACAAGATCTCTAGCAGTCTAGATATTCTGAATTTCACAATCGAAAAAAATTATCATATAAATTTTAATTAGTGGTGGTTATGCTGGTGATTTCGTTCTGTTAGCACGAACAGGATCTTAAAAATTCTTTTCAGGAAAATAATATTATAAAGTATATTTTTCATTCCTATGTTTACTTATATTTAGATTAAGTATTTCCAACACACACTAAACCTATACACAACATATCGATATACTATACTATTATATAATATTAACATATTAAATTAGTTAGTAGTAGTATATATATATAGTTATTAATATATATATATATATATAATATATATATATAATACCTATTATTATATATGATATTAATATAATATATAATGATATAATAATATATAATATAATATATAATTATAATATATAAATATGTATTAAGTATATATATAAGAATAATTAATTTATTAATAGTATAATAAATATATTATAAATAAAATAATAAATAATATATAATATAAACTAAATATTATAATATTATATATTATATAGTATATATATATAGCACTATAAAAGGCTAGCGAAATAATAATATTACTAATATATTGATAGATATTATATTATATATAATATATAATATATAATATATATATATATATATAATATATACTTAAAATATATATATAAGTATAATATAATATCATATACTAAAAAAATATAATATTACTATACATATATCTAATAATATATACTATCATTAGGCCTCACGTTCACGTGACGATTTACCCATCCAAAATACTTTTCAGGATAATAATTCTATCATCCCATGTATCAACTAGTATCATACCTATTTCACTACAATACTTATGTTACATAACAATAGTTGCATTCACACCTACACTAATCTAACAATATTGTGAGCAAACAAAACAACTGCTATACTATATACAACCATTACCGTAAATTCTTAATAAAGGCCAAGCATGCAATTGTTTTTTTTATATCAAGATCATCCCACGCCTAGATATATGACTCAAGGTAGATACATGTAAGTAGATTTCACAACCGAGTCCTCGAGGAATTCCTAAGTCAGTAGAATTATGAGATGGATAAATTGTATCTTAGCTTTGCTTTGGAATTTAGCCTATATTACTAGACGCCCTCTGAGTTATATTCTATGGCTATAATTAACTAATATAATATAATATATATATATAATATATATATAATTATAAGTAATATAATATATATATATATTATATACTATATATAATATATATATATATAGATATATATTAATAATATATATATATATATAATAGTATAATTAATAATATACTATATAATTATATATACTAAAGTACTGCCTGCCAGTAGTGCATAGAGAGCATTAGTTTAGGATATTCTTTTACGTTTCCCTTATTTTTTTATCTTATGTAAGAGAATATTTTAAATAAACATCATAAATAAATTTAATATGGAGTGATAACTCTCTATCTAAGCCTTATCTATTTTTGTAGAGAAAATAAGGACACTAAATTAATAATACAATTTTAGTGAGTAACTTTATCTAGTCCTTATTGAGAAGCCATGTCTGCGACTACCTGCATTTATATAACTATATAATAATACCCTGAAATTTGCTTTGTGGTTCTGGCCACTGGGTGAATTTCCCATAGAAATTTTCTATCTTAATGTTATTACAATTGTCTCTATGTGAGAAATTAAGACAGGGTTCACTGCTTGCGCAGCTTGAATGGTTGACAGTATCTGTAATATATAATAAATGACTCATAGCGAGAGAAAATATAGTCGTTATAATCAGGAGCCAGCGTTAGTAACCAATAAAAATCTTTCGTTGGTTCAAGGTAACGTTAAATTTTTTAAAATATTCTAAAATAAAAAGCATTTTTATGTTAGCAGTAATGTGTGTAATTTTCATTTCTTAACATATACGCTTATGTCTTTGATCCTTTATTGTTAATAGACATTTGTATTTAATATAATATTACGCTACGTGAGAATATTCGATGGGCGGAGCAATAATAACATCATCAATTAATTCATCTGTTAGATTAAGCGTCCGTTTAGTTCCCGAAATGACGTTGAATCCTATATTTCTCACGACAATGCTATACATTCTCAAAGGATAACTATAAGTATCAATTAGGAAGAGTAGATAAAGAGAACTTTGAAGAAGAGCTTTGACAAGTGTCACAGACCAAACTACAATTATAATGCTCAGTAATATTGTGTCAAAAAGGAATACTAAAAGAACTCTCTTTAAATTATTCCTAGTTTGACGTGAGAAGATTATATAACATCGTAACTAAAGAAATTTTTCAAAATCTACATTCTGAAAAGGCGGACCTGTTAATTGGTTAATCCTGTACGAAGTGAAAATATTTCGAACCTAAGTTGACTAAAAAGTTTTCAATTTTAAATAAGATATACATATATTAACTTTAAACCATGATTTTACTAGAATAAACGCTTCATTTAACATAAATTGGAGTTATTTGATGACCTACAATGCAATAGCATAATTCAGCATCTATTTACAGCATCACTAGTTAATAGTAAATAATTCTTTCTCAAGAAACTCATTTAAATACTGAATAAAGTTGTGTTTCCTAGGTGGTATGGTGTTTGTTTTTAACGTCAGATCATTGTGCGTGCTCAGGATTCCGTTTAGTCGTCAAATTGTGTATATCATAACTATTATATGATTACAGTGCAGAGTAAATAATTATCAATGTGTTATTGAAAATCTCACCATATCAAACATCATTATGATCGAAGTTTATAGTTATTTTATTGATAAACATTAATTAAATTGAATTTTATGTAATTGATTTTGACTTTAGTTGCTTAATCAACATCTTCATATTTATTATTATGAATACTTACTTTCAAATAATTGTTGATGATTAAGAATTAAAAGCGTTATTGATTAAAGTATATTTAGAATGTGAATATGAAGTGTTATGTATTGTATAATAAATGATTAGATGATGATGATCGTAATTACGATGAATTGATGAATTAATGATGTAGTGTAATGTAATTGGAATGATAGGATAATTAAATGTAAATATAATAAATAATAATAATATAAGTAGATTAATATAATATATATATAAAATTAATAATAATAAAATAATTAAAATTAATAAATTAATATAATAATATATTAATATATTAATATAATAATAATAATTAAATAATTAAATATATGATTAATAATAATCAATAATATATAATAATATATAAATATATCAATAATAAATTAAAATAACATAATAATTAATAATAAAAAATAATAATTTAAATATTAAATTAACTAATAAATAATAAAAATAATAATCTATAATATAAATATCTAATAATAATTAAATATAATATATAATAATAATAATAATAAATAATATAATATATAAATACATTTAAATAATAATCATATAATATATTATTATTAGTTAGTATGCTATATAATAGTTAATAAATTAAATATTATATAACAATTAATAATAATAATAATAATAATGATAATTATTTTGAATAATAAGAATATATAAATAATAATAAAATAATAATAATAACTAATATAAAATAAATAATATAATTAAATAATAAATAATAATAATAAATACTCAGTTAACCTCCACAATAACATTAAAAAGGTGGAAGATCATATGAAAAAATCGTAAATGCAAAAGGGGCTTAATTAACCGTTAGGTGTTCATCTATATATACAGTATATATTATTAACATTTGATATTATTATATAATAAATAATTATAATCAGTTATTTATATAATAAATATATTATATTAATATACTTTAGTTTATGCGATTGTATTTCTAAAAGATAATCATTAATATATATTAATAATAATAGTATATATATATATATATATTATATATTATTAAATCAGAGAATTAGATAAGGAGATCCTACGAGAGACTATGTTATGGAAAAAGTTATTGTACAGGTTCAAAATCAGATTACGAAAAATTTGAAAAATGAAAAGAAAGAGTACTGTACCTTACACTAATGTAACACAATCCTATTATCATATAGATATATATGGAATATTAACGATATTATATATATATAATTATATACGATATAATATATATAATATAAATATAGATAAATATATATATCATATATATATATATATATTCAATTTATGTATATATATAATATATATATATATATTAAATAATAATATATATATATATATATATTTATTATTATAACAATTTTATTTAAAGGTAAATATTAAAATAATTTAATAAAATATGTAATTTTTATAATTTATATATATATATAATATTATACTATATATAAATATATTATAATATAAATATATATATATATATATATACTATATATTAATTAAAAGTGTTTATATTACTATATAATAATATAGATATATAACTATATTATATTAATGAAATGTTATTTTAATATATATTTATATATATAAAATTATATAATATATTATATTTTATAATATAATAGTTTAACTATATTATATTATATATAGTATATAGTATATATTATTAATATATTTTTATATGTCTTTTTGAGGCAGGTATTATGATGTTCTATTATTTTTTTTTTTTTTTTTTTTTTTTTAAATGCAATAAACTTTGTTGTTTCGTTTCGGTCCATCCAAAATTATTTCTTTTTTTCTAACTAATTTTTCTTAGTACACTTCAAGCTCAAATTATGAGGATGTTGATGTATTTATATCCAATGACTATTAATAACTACTAATCCACTTATATTATATTGCATTAGCTGAGTGAGCTCATATTATTTATATTACTAAAACTAATTATATATATTAATTTTTATAAATGATATATATATTCGTTAATGATTATAGTAAGTCAAAGTATTGTTTATAATACTAATAATTTACTAAAGGTAACATAGTATATTATATACATATAAGTACAAAATCATAATTGTTATAGCATATATATATATTTAAATTATTTAAAATGGACTATAAGTAAAATATGATGTTTGAACAAGTATATAGATCATATAAATGCTACAGGACAGTGGCTAACACTATTCAAATAAAAAATAAGACAGTGATATTTCAACTAGTTTAATTTCAGTTATTTATATCAATTGATATCAAACTAATAAAATTAGAAATTAAAACTTAGAAATAATAATAATATTATCTATATATTATATTCTTATCTATCTATAAGTAATACTATATCAACATCATAACTATACTTGAACTAACCTACATACTACTAACTATACTACTATACTACTTAACTAACTAATCATTACTAATCACTACTACTACCTACTAACTACTTAGAGAATAGAACAACACTGTATGAATAACAAGAATAAATTTACTACAATATATTACCTATATACTTGCTCATAAAGTTTCTACTCTCCACTAGAGAAAGTACATCACTGAGCTGATAAAATTTAAAATAACAAAAAAAATCGCTTATAAGATATGTATATAACTGTTGCCGGATTCATAAAATTATATAATAAACTCGAAATGATATACAAGTTACTAATGACACAACTACCGTGGAGACTTTTTGTCTTTAAGGAATAAAAGAATATGCAGTATTAAGAAATGCGAAAAACAAAAGATATATAGACCTATGAAAATGAACCAGAGTAGAAATAATTTAACAATTCGAAATTATATTTGATGAATTCTATATATATATAAATCTAGTATATATATGGAAATTTTAGAAATTCTTCGTGTTACATCTAAAAGTAGACAATTAAATGCAATGGCGGTAGTTTATTATATTATACTAATATAATATAAGTAATATATATAATTATATATATATATTATTATAGAATTAAAATATAGAGTAAATATATTTATATATAAGAAAATACTTTACTAAAAAGTAATATATAATATTAAATATTAAAAATATTTATATATATTATATACATAAAATATATAAATAGTAATATAATAATATATATATAAATATATATATTAATATATATATAATTAAATATTTAATTATATATTATAAGCCTCAGCTCCACGGTAGTAATAGAATTTTCTTAAATCCAACTTGTTATATATAATTTAGTGAGAATATATAATATTTTCAGAAAATAAAGTTTTATGTTTATTATAAACTCGGGTTTTAACTCAAAGTTCTTTAATTTCACAATCTCTATTCCACCTTCGTTACGTATATCAGTATTATTAATAAGATCATTAAGTACTACGTATAAAATAAAATTTAATAATAAAATATTTAATGAATATTATATATAAATATACTATCATTATATATATCTACTATATATATTTATAATCAATGGAGCTCCGACTCTGTGCGTAATAATAGATTCAGATATAGATAAATTTTAATCTCTTTTATCAACGATCCCTCCCATATGTCAAATGGCCATTCCAACTAATCAATTGCAACACAAACGACATCTCAATTATAGATTGCCCTCTATTAAGCGATACATACAGACCGCAAGTTTCAGTATCCTTAAATACACGAGTCTTATTGTGATTCAGCAGGCATTGGATGGTATATATGGTATAATGGTAACTCGAGGAACGCCCGTTCACTTGCATATATACTTATATATATTTATATATATACTATAATATTATATATATATATATATATATATATATATTATTAGTATAATATATATTATCATATATATAAATATAATATATAATATATTAATATATATATATCTAGGGAGTTAATATATATATAATACTATAAATGTAAAACAAAGTATGCAGGTATATGTCTTGTGTATATGTATAAGATGATATCCGTATCATTATTGATATTGATATAATATATTAATCATATAATAATATATAATATTATATAATATATTATAACTATATTAATTAATATATATATATATATATATAACTATGATCATAACTAGGTAATAAAAAAATTCTTTGGAGAATAAAAGTAAGGAAGCCCGGATATGACTTGTTCCATTATAGCATAGTTTAAAAATGCTAATATAAAACATAACTAATAAATAGAATTTACATATCAACGACTGATATTATAATTAATACCTAACCACAATCGAAGTTAAAGCTATTTGAAGAGAATTAATAAATTTATTCAAACTACTATTAGAGAACCAATTATTATAACTCAATATTAGCTATACATAGATATAAAAAAGACATAAATATATAGAAATGAAAATGATTATTTATTAAGCGTTCTCAACCCTTAGACCCCTAGCGACGTACACTATCAAATATACAATATTCGAGTAGAAATAGAACTTTAATTATATTATTATTTCCTTATTTCATAAATACTATATAATACTGCAAAATATTAATACTTGATCAGCGTTATCAATTCTACAGCACAACCGTATAAAATAAAAAAGAAGAAAGATAATACTTTTCATATTTATTCAAAACCAACATGGTCTCCTACCAAAGATTATTAATTATAAAACGACTGAATATTTATTTAAAAACATGTAATAAGAGGATGAAAATATATAGATAATTATTAAAAATAACATCAATTATAATATTATTATATAACACCTATATTAGTTATTATTCATATTATCTTGTTTAAAGACATAATTGAGTTTTTGTGATTCTACTATAATTGCAAAACAAGTATCGATATATAGAGCAAATAATTTGAACTATATTTATATATTACCACTATTTACTGCTGAGTAGTGTTGGTGTTAGCTGCTGTTGTCTGTTAGATTGTAATAAGCTACCTTGCTATTGTAGTCTCTATCCGTGTATGATGAATCTAGACTTGTTCGTTAGAGTTGTGTCTCGAAATCAGTGTACAAGGTATTTTGTTATAGTATAGACTGCATAATTTTCTTGAAGTATAATGAGTATAATGTAACGCTCATAAAAGATAGAAATTTGATAGAGATTTGTTTTGTCATATGTACAACATGAAATGACAATTATAAAAGTAAATATCTATAACATTCACAAGCATCATTATTCATTATAAATTATACATCAATAATGTGTTTACTATATAGATCTATAAAATGTGTTTAATATAATATGTTTAATTTTTTGCTTATATCGAATCAAATGGATAGTTAGAAGTTTCTTCTTATTATAAAATAGAGTGAGTATTACAAATAGTTTGTGGCGTGAGTATAGCGTCACTGTTTTTTAAATATAATATATATGGGAGCCAATCTTATCTTATTTATCCCATGTCATCGTTCGTATTTCATCAATGTATGGGAAAAGGCTGCAATTCTTTTATAACATACAGTATAAAACTTCATTTAATTTCTAACATATAATTTTATGAATGTATTCTAACATTTATATATACAATAAAATTTACTATAATTTTTAAAATAAAATATAATACATTTTATTATATAATACAACAAAACTCTATTTTAATGATTTTCTCCTTTGTTTGTAGTAATTTAAAATATGTTTATATTACTAAAAATATATTTATTTATTATTAAACAATATAATACGATTTTTCCTCCACTCCAGTATGATTATTATTCACTCGTTATTCCAGGAAAATCAGATTATAAATTTACGACGGATGAATATTGATACTTTTAACTAATAAATATAATATTGTGACAGTTCCAAAAATGTTTAGATAATCCTAGACTGAGAAGTTGACCTTTTTAAATTTTAATATTTTAGTATATACTTTATGATATGATTTCTACATATAATTTTTATATTTTTGTTATCTATACACCTCTCTTTACTGTCACTCCCATCGTCAACATTAAAGTATTAAATTTTTAGCATATTAATATGACAATGATTTTGAAATCTTTAAATAAAGTAGGATATACTTTATTTATCCTTATGATGGGTGACAGTTATATACTTTACTGGAAGACTCCTCAATATAATAAAATCATAGATATTGATTGACTATAAAGCAAAATCCTGTGAAATCACGGAGTTTATATTTTATTTAATGTTCTCTCATATGAATAGCTATATAAAATCGCCGTTATTGCTTCTCACACTAGTATATATTACTATTGCACTATGTTGTTGTCACAAATCAAAATAAGCCATATGAAACATATATATATAGTTATATCCAGTTAATTGTTAGACCTCAATTATTACTATGTATATAGTGACATATTACATAATAATATATAAGAACAAATAATTTATTATCTTTAACCGTTCTGATAAAAGTTCTGAGAACTTCACACTAAGATATAGATTGTTTATAGCTCGTATAAAATGAGTTGATTATGTACTTATTCATAATCATACTGGGTTCGAATATGCAATACTTGAACTTTTTATTTATTATCCGTTTAAATATAGCCAAAACACATTTTTGGGCCCAGAAGCACTTTCCATTAGGTGCAAGGACTTTAATATAATTTCTAGAATCCCTTACGGCTTACCCTGTCGATATGATGAATACCTTTGTTATACTATATTAATATATGACGTCCGTTATTCAATATTATTATTATTATATTCTGTAAAAATATTATAATATTTTATTGACATATCCAGCTATCAAACACTTATAGAATAATAATTGAACAGCATGTATCTAATCGCGTAACTATTAACATTTATTATCTTAGTGCTTATTTGAAATATACATTAGCTTGAGTAAAAATATCTTTCACCTAGTTTTAATTTTTGGGTGCATATTGATTTGTATTGAAAAATATTAAGAGTTTATTTTTCAAATGGGACAGTTATATTGTACACAGTTATATTTACAGCCCAATTCGCGTTTTTTCTCTGTGCTAATCTTGATCTCGTTCACTAGGATATATTTACTCGCATGATTGTGGAACAATTTGATAGTGCTTGTATTTGGTTGGCTTTCTTAATTAGATTTAAATAATTCCTTGAGAACTGTCTTCTAAAGATAAAAAGCATAAAGAGCAATGAAATTAAATTAAATTTATCTCAAACTTCAATATTTCTCTTATAGTATCAATCTTATACAATGTACATGTTAATTTATTTATAATTGTTAAGAATTATGCTTTATAGTCTGAAGGAGGTTAAATTATTAGAGTTTAACAAAATATTCCTTATAGGTAATCTACTTGTTCCCTATGCACAATGAAAAGCGGGTCAGAGTAAGTAATTTCATATGTGATATATATTTTTAAAAATTAATACTACTATTGATAAAATCATGAGTATTAACGTTGAAGCTTATCCTTAATAATCCATTATAAATGATGTGACGCAGAGAGATAGCGATAGTCTATTCTACAAAAATAGAGAAACTGTTCTGAGATATTCCCCCTTCTTACCTAGTTTTCTGTTCAATTGTTCAACTCACTAGACACATTTTTAGGACAGTATAACTAACAATTCTTAAATAAGTATATCTCTCACCTTTCTATACCATTGACAGGTCTTATTTGCACCGAGTGCTGAGCATATCTAAAAAGCTTTTTCTCCACTTCTACTTACTAATTATCATTAATCATCTACTTGCAATACTTGCATCTAATATCGAACTAACTAATACTCACTGACTACTACATAACTGAATCACCTCCACGTACTACTACTTCAAAACACATATCATTTTTCTTTGGAGGAGACCATAATAAAGATTCGAATAAGAAATTCTCAACTATTCTCAAAACACTTCATTTTCCTTCTTTGTCGAGCATACATAAGAGTTCTCTTCTCCTATGCGCCACGTTATTAGTAGATGTTAAATTGCCGAAAAGTTCATAGAGAATAATTAAAACGTATAAAATAATAAATGAGATGTAGTTGCGAATGAGTGTGAGTACACGTAACCGTGAGAGCAGATAGTTGAAATGTCATATAGTGGCAGAACACCTGCGAATTATCGCAAAACAAACGAGATCATTGAAGCAAATTAACTGTCTTGGCTTTAACAGTATGGCATAAGTATGAACTGAGATCATACATGGGAAGACTAAAGAGTTGAATTTAACTATCTATGTCCGGCAAGTGTCTAAAAAGCAGAAAACTACGAAGAAATGATCATGCGATTCTAAAAAAGCAAAGGAGATCGTCCTGATATGACGTTGATAATCATGAAGATGTCAGATTACACATCGCAGAACTTGGCGGAGTGTTTATTTATATTATACCTAGGAGAAATAAATGATGATTTTATAATTTATTAAAAATAATACTAATAAACATATTAAAATACAATTAAATATATAAAATAAGACTATTAGTAAGGAAATTATCTATAAATAATACCTAGAACTGAGTTAATTATTATATTCATTACTATATATATATTATATAAAACTATTTAGAATATAAAAATGTTATATTAATAAAACATGACCAACGTAACAAACCTCACATCAGTATTACTAGTAGTAATTATATACAATCTGCCTACTAAGTTAATACCGCCTGCAGCTCAGCGTAGGAAGAAGATTTCTAATCCCTTGGTATTCGGAAAATCTTCATATCAAATGAAAAACGCCAATATGTTCTCTGTAACTTCATATAAGAGTCGATACAAAATTGAACAAATAACGGTATTATAGAATCAAATGTGTCTTATTCGCATAACACCGATTTGACTCAATACTTGGAAAAGGAATACTTTAATTCGTACGATGATCGAATGTTAAACTTAAAGAAGAACAATGAGTCTAAAAAAAATGCGATGTTAAGAATCCTGTAATTTAATAGAATATAATAATTAATATACTAATACATTAGTAATATATAATTGGACCAATTAATATATATATAAATATAATTAATAATAAATATATATATATAATTAAATATATATATATTAATATATATATATATATATATATAATATATAACTATATCGTAATAATTATTACATCATTTATAACACATTTCCTTTTATAGTATTAATACGACAATATATATAATCTATTATATTAAAATATTAATCTATATATATATATATTAATAAAATATAGATACAAACTGGAAATAAAATTATTAATATATATTAATATAATATAATATATAAATAATATAATTAAATATATATTATATAAAGTATATAATAAAAACTATAATATATATATATATATTATATATATAATTAATATTAAATATATATAATATTAATAAAATCTTAATTACATATATAAAAATATAATACGAAGGATTGATAAATTAAAATAAATTTCTTGGGAATAAAACCCTAGTAAGCAGATAGACAATCAAAAATGATTAAAGTGTACATCAGAAATATATATAAAAATGATACATACTTTCAAATAAACAGTATATTTAACCCAAGCCACATTACGAGAAAGTTATAAAAAGTTTGAAAACAAAATAAATTTCAAACTTTAATATGAAGACCTAATCTTTTATTAAATCGAATCATAGGGTAGCGTGGGGCGAAAGTTGGCATAATGTGAGGCACAGCGTTTGTATCATATAATTTATGGAATAAAATAGAAATATGAATTTAAACATGCGTTAACACCTATCAATATAAACTTACTTACATTTTCCGTCATTTATCTATTATTCTTTTCCTTTATCAGTGATTATCACGAGATATGCTCAGCGGGCTGATCGGTTATTCGATAATCTTTAGCACAAATAATTACAAATAAAAAGAAGAAGATTAATTTACTTCAGAAAGATATTTAAAAAAATTATTCTAAATAAAAAATATTTAATAAAACAATTTCACATTTCACTTTATACCATTCCTAATTATAATATGAATCAATTATTAATTGATTAAATGAATTTTAAAATTACAACATCTGATAAGGTATTATTAACTAATTAGTGAAGTAATCTATAATGTTATCTCGCTATAATGAGCTAAATTTGTTTTATTTATCTGTCCCTCACACGTCTCTCATTGACGGTAACATTGTGGTCGTCTTGGTCCACATTAAAAACTTATTTTCGTAAAATTCTCATTTGTACTCTAATTTGTATTATTTAAATCAACTCAATTAAGAGTAAAGGACTATCTAACAAATCACTAGCTTAAAAATTAATGATTTTGTCGCTGTGTGTGCTACACTATCCTCATTCCACTTAACATGAAAAGCTATATACTGGCGTACTAATATTCCTTATTTCGAGTATTGTACACTTAACTTAATCATTGATTGTTCTTCCGACTGTTCAAACATCTTCTGCCTTGTAATCTCGGTTGATGCTGTGTTGGATAATTCTTGAGAACACGATGCCAGCAAAAGGTAAAAGGATCCGATGGTTTTTATGATGACCGCCACCTGATATGCTAACGTAAATCTAACTGACATTACCTGTTGTCCCACATAGGATTATAAATATCCGATTACTACTATTCTTTGATAAAAAGATTTTTTAAATTTCTAATCTTTGTTTACTACAGACTTGCAAATGTTCGTACCTGAGGTTTTCACTTATAGTAACTGTTGTGGCGGTATGCGCTGTTTATTAATCTTGGGCATCTTTCTTCACGCATGTCATCACGTTATCACGTATATTATACATCATGATATGGAAATAAGGAGCTGAAATCACATTCCTCACTAAAACATACTAAGTAAAATGTAAATACTATATAATTTATGAAGGGTGGGATAATTACAAATATATGTTATCAATTAGGAATTTTATAATGTTTATATTATTAATAAAGCAACTATAAAGCAATTAAGTATGAAATTAGTATTATTGTTGTAGTGTTTAAATTTAAAAATTGTTTTCTACTAATATTATAAATAATATATTTTTAAATCAATTATATATAATCTTATGCTTTATGTTCACAATCCAATCTCTACCTTAAAGAATTATATTGTGATTTCTGGTTTAACCGGAAAATGTAATTTCACGCGTAATAAGATGGTAATATAAATTTTCTCACATAGTAAAATATATAATGTATTAAGCTAGTTCAAAAATAAATTTTGATAACTCATGCGACACACCGTATACGTTGATTATGCCTTTTTAATTTTATTTTAAGTGTAAAACTAATTATATGAATTATGAAACTATGAATTTTTTAATATATTAATGGTTACTTAACCAGTACTATATTATCTATATTACTGTAAATATAAACTCTGCCTCTCCTATAATGTCAATATTATGCCAATTGTTATAATTAATTGTAATCATTACGTTTTTGAGATATCTTTATTTAAATAAAGTGAGTATCTTTTTAATCCCTTATTAATGATGGGTGGAAAAGTTGTAAACTGTTTATCATGAATAAATCTAAGTGCCCTGAGCAATACAATAATATTTGATGTCGACTAGCACAATAAAATCCTGGGAAAAAATCAACGGTTAGTTTTTTTTTGTTCGAGAAGCTATACATGCGACGTATTAGCTTCCCTGTAATTACTTGCATGTGTGTCAAACACAAATTAACTCATAATATATATACTAATTCAAAAAAAAAAGCCTAAATATTGAACACGTGTCCAGTATAAAGTGACCATTCCCTGTATTGTGAGCTATCTAAATATATAGCTGACTGATTCTCTCTATATACCTGTTAACCTCGATTAAAATAACAGTTTCTTGAGAGACTTTCCTAGGATAGTTGTTACTACTTAGTTAAATTAAAGATTAGTTATTAGAGCTATATCTAACTTAAGGGAAAGTTAATACGAATCAACCTAAGACTTTTTTTTTCCGGTATACTATATAATATAGTATAGTTTATTTATATATATATAAGAGGAGCTAATCTTAATGATCCGCTAATAGTGAATAATACACTACATATTATTAATTTCTGATAAATCTATAAATAATTAATGATCTACCATTAATTTACTATAAATGCGATAAACTTTAATCTCTACCTATACCACTTTTAATGGACGTGCTGGCTTATAATGAATCAATTACTTTATTTTCTTCATGATATTTATAGAATTTAGTGCTCCTCAGCTCACAGATACATAAAATCAATATTGATACATAGCATAATCCTCCTATCACCTTAACGTTTACTTTACATTTATTAACGTTACGTAATGGATTGAGAATGAAAATCTTAAGCTGATCTACTAATAATTTCTTTTCCATTGTTATTAATGTATTATGTGGGTGAAATAACCGTGAAGTACTTATATTAAACGAACATGCAATTTTTTCTATTTCAGCGGTATTCGTCGATATCTGCACGAACCTGGATTGCGAGATGATTGAATAGTTCTTTTGCTGCAGTTTCTATATTGAGTTTTGAGGTTTCCTCTAATCCTCCTGATGAGGATAACAGGTAATTACATTCTGAAATATACAGTTCAAACATCATTACGATTACTATAAATATTATATTACTAACAGAATTAAAGCTTTGTGAATATCATAAATGTTATTATGAATACAGAAACATCAGGTATATTACTAATAGAAGCGCAAACTGGCATAAAAGCAATTACAGTGTTTATAAATATGTATTACATAGCTTTTCACTTAACTCCCTGAATGTTTAACTGTAAGTTATTCGGTTATGAAAGATTAGCTATTTTATTACACTTATACTTCTTTCTTAATAATAACTCCTTTGATAGCCACGTTCAGTAGCTTTAAAGCCCGACACTTTCTCTGCGGCTCTTAACATATTCTATATCTGCACTCACACGCATCAACACGTCACTTATTTTGACCCGCTGCATATGCAAAAGTCCTTTCTATCTTCCTTCGTTAGTTTTTGGTAACTCTTTAGATTATTCCATTGCATAATTTGTCAAATGATCATGTATTATCAATCATTAAATAAATATCAGAACAGATCATACATAGACTCTAGACTATATCTATTCAAATTTACCCTTTTTTCCGGAACCGTACGAATCTAATCTTAAGATTCCTAGACTATCTTCAATTCATAATGTTTCTTTTATGAAACACTACTAATAACATTATTTATCTTCCTTTTTGGGTTCTTCTTCATCAGTTGCCGATTCCAATATCCGTGACTTATTTCGACATACACTTTACCTTGGAGCTGTAATCTCAATTTTTCACATTCGGCTTTCAAAAATTTGGCAGAATCTCGGCTGACCTGGCCTATGATAACATGGAACGTTCCGTTGGTGATCAGGGATTGAACGTTTTGAGCAATCCGAATAGAGTCTGGCCAATGAACTCTTTCGTCACTTTTCGCGAGAACATATCTATAACTCATATTCCATTCGAGTCCTAATCTCCACTACATAGTAGTTACCCCACTATTTACGGCTGATTTCCTTCCGTCGATCGCTATTGTAGATGGTATAATCTAAAAAATTTACAAGTTCTGCTTACTGCAAGTTATCCACCGTTCTTACTGGACTAAATGCGTACGATGGCATTCGCACATTGGAGGTGAGAGGTTGGTATTTTTATACCCACTTGAGTTTTACTATGGTTGGTCGCGTGAGTTTCATAATACTTGATCACCAGATCGCATCTATATCACAGAGCTTACTTCTTTAACTGAGTGTATCACTATGCTATTAATCTTAATAATTACATAACCTCATTCCACATACAATATCATAATCAAATCAAGTAGAGGGGAAAACCAACATTCTTTGATCGTGATACCTGAAAGAAAAACTATTATCCATTAATTCAATTATGCTTCGAGCCTGGAGATCAGCGTCGAATGTATTCAGTGTGCAACACTTACATTTCTGTACACGAACATTTCATTGCAGTTAGATAGACGTCATGTCAATTGAAGAGCGCACGAACGTACCATATCATATGAATCCTCTCCACCGTCACATCTCCTATCAGTAGTGGTAAACTACAAGAAACGTGGTCAGTTAAAATACCTATAACTGAGCAACACAGACAGTTAATATCTTCTCTGAATTCACTAATCAACGATGCGCGGACAAATTAAAAGCCACAGCAAACTATCAAGACTGCCAATCTATCTGTAATGCACGACCCGAACGATAAGAGGCACGGGCTTTTGCTTGTCTCACTCTGTCCGATATGAACAGCTCTATATATCTGGGAGGAATTCCGGATATACTCTTTAAGAATTGGATTATAGAGTAACAAATAATACGGAGGTCACTTCGATTATATTTATCTACTATTACACATAAAAAACTTCATACATAAGGACCTAATCTAAGTAGTATGATATATGTTTCTGGGAACTACTCTTATCTCAGGTAAAACTTCTTCTCTAAAACCTCAGTCTTGTACTGTAATCTATAGAGGTCAAATTATTTGCCTATTTTAGTACTTGAGTTAGCATCGATAATATATTTAAGTAGTAAATAAATGGGATTTTTTAACGCTATTTTTTTATTATTATTCACTTGATTAAATTCATCTTTCTGTAAAAAAACTGTATCAAAAACTCTATTATCAATTAGTCAAACCACAAGGTTTTGACGTGTATTATATTTATATATATATACTGAGTTAAAAATTCATTGTAATTTCACTAAACATTAGTTTTGTTATTATACTTGTAGGGTTGTAATTAATTATAACAGTCATCGATATGATGATCTAACTACATAAATATACATGATATACACTTATCACTATATAATATCACTAAGTTATCAAGAAAATATTTAATTTATCTATAAATAGAAATAATAGTCATTAATTATGCTCTATTATAAGATGTTATATATATAATAGAAATATATAAAAGACGATACATATATATTTATATCATATTAATATAATATAATTACTATAATAATACTATTACTATTACTATAAATATTATATATATATATATATCTTTTATATAACTATAGAATTTATCTAGTAAATTAAAATTCAACATATTTCTTAATAAATAATAAATATACTAATTAGTATTAAAAAGACCTTTTGGAATAAACCAACTACTCACCCCAAACTAAAATTGATATCCTGTAAGCGTAATAATCCCTGTTTTAGTGGATATTCTGAAAATATAGAATATTTTAAATATTTTTCACTAAATAGTTACTTTCGCAATTCACTAGTATATTATACTAGAATTCGATTGTAGGTTTAAGGAAATTCGGTTGGTAAATGTACATTTTTTATAACATACCTATTTTAACATTCAATTTTATATATTAGTTATTTATTAATCATTTATATATATATTATATATATATATATTCCGCATATTATGCTTTGTCAATAGTTGCTCTATTATATTATTCTTCACTTACACACACTAATTAATGGGTACTGACTCTATATCTCGCAATGAACATTACTAGTTTCCAATATAATATTAAAAGACCTCATTATTGATTTCTTTGTAGCCTTGATATTGAATTGATATTTGAGAGATAAGCGCGTATTAATTGATGTAGTAATAATCTTGATCTAATATCTAATCTACATAAATTTTATGATTCCGGACACTGATTCCGATTCTGTTTCGCATTTTGTCTTGTCAAACTTAGATGGTTTTTGCAAACTCTTTTTTAAGTATATATATAAATACGATAATAATATAGATTAAAAATAAGAATTAAAAAAAGTGAGACCTAATCATTCTAATTATTAGTTTACAGCCTTCGTTAAGGATAGTTCATTTGTGTTTCTAAATCATAACTATATATATAATTAGTATAGTATTATATATATATAAATATATGTTCGTATATTATTATATATTATTAATTAATATAACATAAAAATAGTACATATAAAGAAAAAAATACAAACTGGTGCAACACATAAATGACAATAACATATACTTAATATATTAATATTTATATAATATATTATATTATATATTATATATACACTATATAAGATTATTATATATACAATATATTATATATATTATAATATATATATATATATATATTAATATACTAATATATATTAATATACTAATATATATATAATATATAGTATATAATAATATATATTAATTAATGTATTATTATAGTAATAATATATCCTCAAGCAGCATATAACGTAATAAATACAGCCAGGCTCTATCGTCGTATATTATATAACGATAGCACTAGACAAATATAGTCTATGATATCTCGACATATATTTGGTGAGCCATGGAGTGACAAAAATATCTTTTCACTTAATTATAGGTTATTATTATTATATATATATTAATATTAATATATATTATATATTAATCTATATATATTTCATATTATATATAACTATATGTATATGTAATATATCGAAATAAATATTGATTATTATATATATATATATTGAAATATAATTAAATATATTAGTATTAGTATTATATATTATATCATTATATATTATATTTATTACGATATTTTATATATATATATATCGGTAATTAATTATTATACTAATGTCATATATACTACTTTAGTTATAAGGTAATTAATATGTAAATGGATGTTAGGTTTGTTATTAACTATAATATTTGATAATAACATCTATTATATAACTTTCTATATATATTATTATATATATTAAATAATATAATTAATATTATTATGAATATATTATATTAATTATATTATATTAATACATATATATATATATTATATATCTATTTATATATAATATTATAATATTATATTATAATTAGATTTTAATATTATATAAGTATAATATTATGTATAATATATATTTATATTAATATAATTATTACTTAGTATATTATAGAATATAATTATAATAATATTATGAAGGATAAGAAAGGAGATGAATTAGATATGTGAGAGATATGTAGAGAAGTAGCGAGGATAGTAGAAAGTATGAGATGAGAGTAAAGTAGAGAGGAAGAGATGAAGTCATATTTTATTGAGTTGTCTAATTTAGCAAGATATCTGATAGGAGAAAATATTTCATTTAATATTAGATTTTCTTACATAATGGTCAATATAATATATTTGTATACTATTAAAATATGTACCGAATATAAGCCATATTTCGAGATATAAAGGTTATCATGAA
The DNA here is from genome assembly GCA_015478945.1 of Trachelipus rathkii. Classification (NCBI taxonomy): domain Eukaryota; kingdom Metazoa; phylum Arthropoda; class Malacostraca; order Isopoda; family Trachelipodidae; genus Trachelipus; species Trachelipus rathkii. Next base: position 20,212 of record JABUQX010037968.1, read on the forward strand.
TATATATGATATATTATATATATATTAGTATTAATTAAATAACTTATATTAAACTACTAAATAAAAAAAGTAATAAAATTTACAAAAATCCATTATATTCGCGTTTCCCGATGTCATTAATTATGTCATTTTCTCTCGTTTACTTAAGGTAATATTATATATAATTTGCCACCATATAAAATGAAGCTATAATTTGAGATTAAAATGCATAATCTAGAGCTACACATGAGCTCAATGAATTATAAATGTAATTACTACCGTATAATATATATAGTATATATGTATATATATAGTATTTTATATATATCTCTTATTTCTGTATACGAGATGGAAACTATCAGTTGTATGTGTTTAGTATATTTAATATATATAATGATATATATATATAATATATACTATATATATATATATATTATATATATATAAGTAATATATATATATATTATATATATATATATTATATAATAGTATCTTAAGAATATGTCATCAGTATGACTTTTTTCAAAGGAACTGCTTCGGTACTGTGATATCATTCTCTTCTTCGCTCTAATTTTTTGAATCCTCTGCTTCTGTCATTATAGATGAACGCTTTGCTGGTGGAGTGTTGACGTATTCGTATAAGCATGTCTCGATATTGAGTCTGGCACAAAGCTTTGATGTTCTGATAACTTTTCGCTTCCGCTATTGTCGGATGTCTTTCCTTCTCTGCTGTTAAATTCCGATCTGGCGAAGTTTCCTTTCCGGTCGATTTCGGCTTTGTAGATGGTCACAATGTTCGTCCCTTAATATATTTTAATTGTAGTGGTTCTTAATCATATGTTTTGGTATTATTCTTTAATTTCTTTAACTTCTCTTTTTTTTGGCATCCTTTCTTCTCTATGTAACTTTCCTCTTCCATCCCACTCTTCATGCTATATTGCCTTATGTACACCAATTAACATTGCCTCTTTCTATCCATCCTTAAATGGCTATGACACCAACCTGCTTCATCTACTGCATTTCAATTTGTGGAAAGCCCGACTCGGCTGAGGTAATATGAATAGTTAACTTTCTTCACTATACGGAGAGAGATCATGCACTCGGAGTTGTTATCTTCTATTGAAGCGTAACCCGAGCCCTTCTCGACGTGTCTTAAATCCAACTATTCCGACAACCACTTAATTGAGAATGCTTTATATAAACGTGGCGATATGTTCTTAATTGTCCTTAAAAATCACATGTTTCTTATTCTAACTCAACTCGACTTTATTAAGCCTCTTCGTCTACCAATCTTTATATTAACAACACGGACTTGCGAGAGTATAGTTCACACATAGAGACTTTTGACACACTGACAATGTCTATATTATCCTCTGAGCCTCTTTCCCTATCCTTTATGTACTTTAAATTGATAATGGATCATATTTACTTTTTTTTTTATCCTTCTAAACATCTAACTTAATCTACTATAAAAACACAATGCACTATCATAAGTATGCGTTATAGAAATGTTATTTCGTGGTGGACTCACAGGTTTAACTCACTCTTCGGATATCTCATCGTCGTTCGGAATAGCACTCAGTTTGCTGACTCGTGTAGGTAGGAGAAGCATAATTTTGGCCCTTGCTTGGGGTTAGTGCCATAAAAACATATATCATGGATTGTAAGATGTAATCATCAGGTGGATATAGTTATGATATGTGCAACAATGGCTGTGCAGATATCTCCTAACTTACAATTTTACATCTGGAATCCTTTTTTTGTCTGAATTTGCTTCTCAATCTCAGAACTCTGAAAATCATGTATAGATGTCGAATCTTGCTACTTTGGAGTAAACTGTCAATGTTTACAATATGCATTTCATTCTAATATTATCTAAGGCCAAAAATTAGTTATTTACTCTCTGATTTTTACTTTGACAATAACAAGCCTATTCATTATCTGTTGTTTATTGAGTATTATCATATAATTTATCAGCACTTCACTTAACTACAAAATGAAAACGGATTATATATGTTAAGATTGTTACTATTGTTCCATAACAATAGAGCTAAATCGAATTAACTATATGTAATTTGTAAAGCTTCATTTCATAAATAAAATTTATTATTAAAATTTAATTGATATGATTAAAGAAATTAGTAATTTAGTTAACATCGATTATCTAAAAAGATGATAATATAACTATTACATATATATACTCTTATAATAAATTACTACTTGAAAAACTCTCCTTTTCTTCTTTAAAAAGAAAACTACATTTTATGAATACACCATCTCAATTAGGTCTGTATAACGTCAGAATCTGCTGTTTTATGTGGCTAAATTAACAGAGTTTAAATATTTCATTCTTAATTAATGTTATATAACTTTTATTGGTCTCTATAAATTGTAAGAAAATTTTATTTCATTGTCAAAATTTAATAGGAACATTTTGTAAAAGGTTGAAAGTACAACTGCACAAAATCTTTGTTTGCTAAACTTACCTTTTTTAATAACATTTTATATCTTTACCTTCTATGATATAAAGATCATTCATCTTTAATATTAGACATCTGCTTTTTTTGAGTTTTCATGCATTACCTTTGCTTTTGATTTCAACACAGTATCATTATTTGTTAATTATATCTATTAATTAAATTTAATATTGTTTGTCACAATATCTTAATTGTTACGTTTGTTGCTTTTAAGAATTAATTGTTAATTCAGATCTTACTATTGTACTCATTATTTATATATATCATATATATATGTTTTCGGGAAGTTTAATGTCATTGTTTAATATAATACATATACAGTATAAATGATGTGTTTATGTAAATTTTTAATATGATTATATACAGATAAAATGTAGCTTCACAATAATAGTATTTATTTTAACGTGTCATATTTAAAAGTAAGTATATATTTATACATGATATAATATATATACTATTAAAATATATAAATTATAATATATATATTATATAAATTATTATATATACATCATATTATTATATAATATAATATTATATGTATATTATTATTATGTGAGTTATTATTGTATTATTAGTGTTTGATTCTAAGCTAAGGGTAAGTCGGGGTTGGTATAAATATTTATTATTTTATTATTTTTCTACTTATATAATTAATTATTTTTATATATTGTTTGTTCTCTTATTTATATCTTATATATTTATATTTTATCTGTTTATTTTACTTTTTTATTTTTTATTTTATGTATATTATACTATATAATAAAACTATCGCCGTCAACAAAAGATTCTCGGAGAGCTATATACATATATACTGTGCTTTATTACAAGCTAAAATATTAATTTTACGTTTATCGTTAAAGAGTGAACTTTTACATTTGTGATAACATATTTGTAATAAGAATAAAAATTTATTATAATTATTTACTGGTATTATAAATTATTATTTAGTATATATATATTAGTAATAGAGTATAATGATTATTTTTATTTAAAATAGTAATGATGAGAAATTATTAATTTAAAATATAATTATCTTTATATTATGTATTTATAAGTAAATTATTTTTTAGTTTATATAGGTAAATAGGTAATATTTTATATAAACATAGTGTACCATTATCATATACTTATTATAATCATATGAGTGAATCTCATACAGTCTGTTTGGTTCCATATTACATTTTAGTAAAGTTGCGATTCATATCATCATTTAATATTCACGAAATTATGTTTACTTGATAATTTATATTACATTATGTATTATTATTTATAAGTTCATAGATATATAATTTTTAAAGTGAAATTAGTTAAAGTGAGAATATAATATCAATTTTTTTCAAGTCCTCCTTATTTTATGATCGTAAATATAATTACCGTAAAATGACCGTCATTGTTCTAAATAGATGGTTCAATTTATGTTCGTTTCAGAATATTTAGAAAACTTTATTTTTATCCTCATGAATCTGTAACAGTCACATATATAATGATACGTTTTCATATTATGTATGATTATTATATTTTATAATATTATCTGAATTGAGTATACATCACTTTACGTCAAAATATATTGGTTGGCGTGGTATGAGAGATTATATTTATATTACACTGTATATATTATTGTTCTATATAAAGAGGAGAGACAGGAGAGAGAGAGAAGTGCAGAGAGAGAGAGAGAGATGAACTCGAAAACTATATTCAAAAGTGATGATGTACTGGGGATAGAATGAACGGATGTAAAGTAGATGAGCCTGGGGAGTGAATAGGAATTGCGAGGGGATTCTAATTATGAATGTCCAAACTAAATCCATTGCATAAATCTGCAACGCAAATGACGCAATTCGTAAAAAATTAAAAAGAACCTATCTTGCATTAATGTTTGTGATTGAACTTTAGCCCAAATAATCTTGCATCAACTTTAAAAAGTGAACTTCTAATATATATCAGTAACTTACATAAGGTACATAAAATATTTTTTCTCAAAAATCTGTAGTTAAATGTATTATCCCATTAATGCTGTTGAAATAGTAAATTCAGAAAGCCTGCAAATTCGAGAAAGATTAAAAAGAATTTTTAACATAAAAATTACATTATATTGATAAGCAAATAAATGAAAATAATTAAAATTAAAAAAAAAAAAATATCAAATAAAAAAAAGTCTTATTCATAATTCATAACAATCAATCTAGTAAACTATTACATGACAGCGCGAGTGAAATTTCATATATTTTTTTCATTCATTATTCTCTTTAGGTATAATTAGAGAATTTGCCTCACCACAATTATTAACTAGATAGACAACGGAGTTATTCTCTGTCTGATGAATAGTAACAAGACTGCAGGTCAAAACTACCACAACAAAGCGCACTTAGTATTAGCTTTTCTAAATGTAGTCGCACAGCTATAATTATTCCGAGTTTTAAAGAAATTTCCATTAATATTTTGGAGCATAAACAAGGGATCAGTGATAAAATATCAAAATAATTAAATTTATAAAATGACAAATGAAATAATTAATGCTTTTACATATTTTTGTTTTGAGAAAGTAAATATATAATAAGGAAGAGAAAATCAGTTTATCATATTTCCGAAATTTTAAAAATAAGAATAGAGTCATAACCTACTGAAATATGTATATAAAAACATCAAAACTTGGTACTACTTTTTGTTTTTTTATTTCTATTATATCAATTGTATTAGAAAATACCAGCGTGTTCGTAAATTTTGGTGTATAAAATTAAGAAAGTGATATCACTCGGGCCGGGATATAGTCTGAGAAAGTATATTCTGAGTGTGGTAACCACATTTCACTAACGTGAAAATGTTATCCGCAGTGCGATTAATAATTATGTGTCTTGCTAACAAAGTATATCCTTGGCAAATATAAGCAGAAATATTATAAGGAGAGAGTTTAGTATGTAACTTAATATGTGGAAGGAATAAACAGGAGTTACTGAATGAAAAAGTGAATTGAATGTAACCAACAAGGAAGAACGCTACTGTGAGACCTGTTGATATGATGACTCTTGAGTGATTGAAATTTCATTGCTTTACTTCGCACTCACACATATTGGACTTTTATGATGATTGATGTTCCACACAATTAATTGATAATTCAAGTTGCATACAAATACATATTATTTATAATCGCTTTTTCGCATGAATAAGTTAAATGGAATACTCATCATAATTTATATTATAGAATCGACTTATTCATTTGAAAAAATATTGCATATAATATAGCATCTAAAATATAATTATCTGTGTTTTAAGTTAAAAAGTGACAATATTAAATCTTTACATTTCCTGTGAACTAAAATAGTCCTGTTCCAGTTTGTATATAATTAAAAGGTCAAGGAAAGTGTAACTTGTATAAAGAATTTAGAACTATCATGTTCATACCATATATATTTCAGGTTGAAATTAAAACTCTTTTTGGTATTTTCACAGAAAACAAGAATCAAAAAACAGCTTTGCTGAACCTTTACACATGAAATTGAGATTAACAGCTTTTCAAAGCTTTGTATTCAGACATACTTTGAAAGATTTCACGAAACATAACAGAGATAATAATTAATTCCAAAGTATATTAAGTAAGTAAATTTGTAAGCAATTATTTGCGGAAGCTCGTAAAGATCTGCAGTTTAAAGTAATTTGAATAAAACTGAAAAGCAATCTTGGGTGAGAAGTAAGTTAGTTTTCGGGAAATTAAGAAGAGCCAAAATTACAAGGTCATAGTTGAAACCCTGTTACAGATCAAAAACTTGGATGCAGCATGAAAAACACATTCTTCTCAAGCATACCGCAGAAAACATCAGCATATTAATTTAATAAGCATATTAATTTCATGGAAGTAAAAAAATAGACAATACATGGCAAGATAAAGATGTAGTAAAGGTAACAGCGAAAATAGAATGCAAGAAAATTATGGCGGATTACTGCTGGACTCTGTATGAGAGATTATCGAGCAATATCACAAAATTGTATAGGAAAAGTTGAAGAGAAAACGTAAAAAGTTTGAGAAGAAAAAAATGTTCCTATGAAATCAAGGATTGTACATTCAGAAAATGATTTTAGTACATGCACTTACATTTTTACATTTACATTTACATTTATATATCATTACATTTACATTTACTTTTTACATTTTTTTCCACATATTTTACAATATCAAATTAAAGCAGTTTACTTTATACATTTTACATATATCGATGTTATGTAACCTCTTATCTTTTAAGAATGACACTGTTAAAATTATGTTAGCAAACTAAATTTGTCTATAAACACACTTAAGAGGCAACAAGTAATATACAAATCTTTGTCAGTCACATATGAGCAATACTATTGATATATAAATATAGATAGAAAAAAATAAATATTAGAGTAATATGGTCAGTTTATCATAAACTAGTTTAGACGAAATGATATTTACATATTTTATCGGTATTAATTTTATCTCAAATATATGCGGAGTTACCAGTAGTAGAGTGGGCAATAGTTATTTTACTAACTTATCGAATTACACTTACTCATATAAGATTTATAAATAAACTAACTAATAAGATTATATTACTTTATTTTATTATTCGAAATAGCGATATTTTGTTTTGAATTAGTGAGTAGAAAAATAATGTTACGTAATACAACTATATGCGAAGTAGGATGGTCATTATTTGCGTATAAAATTGGTAGTATTGATGCTAATATTATTCTACATATTATTGAGATTCATGTAATAGTAAAATTAAGTGGCATTCAACCAGTGACAATATTTATCTATTTGTTATTTATTATTAATCTATACATGTTATGTATGATTTCTTATCTAATTATTACTAATAAGATTATTTCAGTCGTATGAGTCAATTTAATAATAATCTATGTGTTCTCCATTAATTGCATATATTCAATTTGATACGTTTCTAAGTAATATGTCATCTAATGTTTTATGATAGACATTATTTGATTCTTAAAATTAATTGGTAAAGATAAATTAATTATTTATTTAAATATTTCCTCTATATATTGTTTTTATGTATAATTAGATTATATTATTTCATGATAAATGTTGATATTTTTATATTAACATATTAAATATTTAAAAAAGATGATATATATTTTAATATAATTCTTTATTTATACTTATTTTATAATAATATTAAGAACATTATTTTTTAATTTTATTGAAATTTTTGTGTAAAGGTAATTTTTTATTAATTCATTAATTTGCCCATATCATTAGCTTAATCTAATATTTATGCTTTATTTAACTTATTTAAATGAAAACAAATAGAATTACTATACATGATTTTAAGTAATATAAGAAATTTTTATAGATCAATACCACCTTATTCCAGACTAAAATAAACAATAGAGCAAAATATTACAACCCTTGTCTCATTAGAGGCTCTTTTACTAGCTGAGTAATAAACTTAATCAAATTAATATAATTATTAATCAGAAATATATTTACATAATTAATAATATAATGTTAAATGTTCATGATGAGTGGATTATGAAAATTTAAGTGAAATTAGTTAAAGAGATAAAACGTATTATTTATTACACAAATTGATACACTTTTTCCAGCTAGTATATTAATGATACGATTTATTCCTGAGATGTTGCGTCAAATTTTGTATAGTTCACTAATAGTAATGTACAATTTATAATCGTTCAAAGATATATGAGAATCTAATAAAAAATATATTTTATCCAATAAGAACTATCACTACATTATATGTACGTATTTTTTAAAATTAAATTGAATATAATGATAATGTACAAGCAGAAGGAAATCAGTTAAACAAATTATAAAAGTTCTTTTTCTATGAAAAGTAAGGCCAAATGTGAAAAATAATCATAATTACCTGAGAATGAAATAAGTAAATAAGGTTCATATAGTATCACTAAATGAACCTACACTAATTTTAATAGTATCTTTTTCTGGTTATGAGAGAAAATCTTAATATCAGAAATTAATGATAGTAGTAGTAGTAGTAAATTAATATTAATCTAAAATGCCCACAATAAAGTAAATTAATAATCAATTAATAAATCCTGGAAAACAAGGCTTAAGGGACTAAAAATTATTCGTACCCGTATAAACATATTAACTTTAAAACTAACCTTTTTTATTCCCTGCTCATTTAATTTAAAAGTATTTGTGGTCCGCCATTTGGTATTAACTATGACGCAATCAAGAGTGAGGTGAGTAATATATCAGAAACTTTTGATAATAATTAAAAACTTTGAATTCTTTTCTGGTTTTGTGTGAGAATAGTGAAAACTTTGCCCACCTCTACACTGGAACTCCGCATTTTGAGATAAATTAAAATTAATATTCGACATAATATCACAAAAAATGATTATGTTAAAAAGGCGTTTTTGGTAATAGCATTCATTGGACTGCATTTGTATTATATTTCATACGTATTATAATATTGTTAATACAGTGCAGGGATTTCTCGCACATTATAGACTAACAATAAAGATTAGGAAAATATGAAAACCGTTTGCCAAAATAAATAGATATTTCATGAGACTAAAGCAATATAAACTTTGTGAGAGACGATCTCAGGTTAATGAATTGAACAGATATTTAAAAACACCACTAGACAGATCTGTTTAAATAACAGAGGTACAATAAGATATTAATAGTACACAATAATGTAAATAAGATAGTAAAAATGAGTTGTATCAGCATCAAAACTATATGTTTTATTTATTGTTTAGTGTAGAATGTTTGTTTAATCCTATATTAATAATGAAAAAAAGATAAGTTGCTAATATGTACAAACTACAAAATATTACAATGAGAATACATGCAATACATCACTAGAAAAGATGGTCTAGGACGATTGAATCCATGTCTCTTTTGTCTGTCTCCATTGAAGCTCTTTGTAATCACTTTATGTTCTTTCAATATTGTTCTTGCAAATGTTGAGCGAATTTGGGCTTCTTGAAGAGCACTCTGATATCAGAAGAGATTGCTCGTGAAGCACAATCTAATGGCCGTCAATAATATGCCATAATTTATCGCATCTCTATTTTCGTCTGGTTACTGCTTTACTCATCTTTTCTATAACCATGTTTTTCTGATCATCTCGTATACTTTACTCTTAAGATGAAGCACACTAGAAATGGTTGAAATGTTTAAATGTGTCGAGTATGCTTGGAGAAGAATGTTTTTTTTCAATTACTGCATACAAGTTTTTGCTATATTGAGAAATACTTGCTACACAGCGTGTTTATCATACTTTATATGTGAGATCCTTTCATATATTTGGGCTCTTCTCTCTAGAGGTGCCAGCGCGGAAAAACGAGAACTATAGCTTTTCTTACCGGACTACGATTAGCATGCTATAAATTATTCGCTAGGTCTTTATTCAAGTTTCTTTAAATACTACTCGTGTGCAGACTCTCAGTTCAATGTCGCCCTGGCCATTATTATGCTCAAAATGCATAAACAGAAAGAAATAAACGTTATGTCTTTTGAGTTCTAATGGTGTTGAGAGAGGAGAATCTTAAAGTAGAGATATAATACTTCTGCGCTAACATTAAGGTGTGTGAGGTGCAAAAGAATGTAGCCGTGTTCATACACAATAACAGATTGAACAGATCTGAATTACACCAGCATTCTCGGTCCTGAAAGAATTTCAAAAATCAACAGTGATCGTAAACCACAGATATAGCTGATATTATTTATTCTTGAATTTTCTGTTCAAGAAAATAAAATCCATAATATAGAAGTTTTAATTTCAACCTGAAATCAATATCTGCAGCATCCTCAGGTAGTTTCAAATTTCTCATCAGAATCAATGTTTTTTAACTCTACGCTTTTATTAAAAATAAACAAGCTGACCAAAGGAATGTTTTGTTCAAATATCCTCCATACGAATGATTCAAGAATCATTGTATTGTGTCCTTGTAATACTAAAACACAATAAATATTATGCACTGCACCATTGTTTCATGTTCATACATTATCCTAAAAATAATAGAGGATCCGATAGACAATGTTATCAAAATATTGGAGAATGTGAATGCATTTATGAGAAGATATTTTGAATACTAGACATGCTATTGAGGATCCGATCTAAATGGCTAGTATAGTCATCCTGCAATTACCAGCGGCGCTATACGAAGTTGCACAGAAACTACCTTTGGTTGCGCAAAATGTTGATTCTCTATTTTATGATCACTGAACAAGAACTCAATAAAACAGGCTTTGCTGAACTTTACACATTGCAAAGTTGAGATTAACAAGCTTCAAAGCTTTGTATTTCAAGACGGTACTTTGAAAGAATTTCCACATAACAAGGTACAAAACAATAGAACATATAAGGACTTATTAAATTTTAGTTAGAACTACCCTAGTCTTTGCTCAAAAGAGATCAATCTATTAATGATGCGAGTGAAAGCACAAATCAAGGTAAGGCACTACTAACTTTGCTTAGGGAGTGCATGTTCTAACAAGAAAATCTTCATCCCGGTCACTTGAATAAACACGAGAGAATAGAGAGGAGAAATGATAATTGGTTCATCAGGTATAGCTAATGTAGCACTTATTTCGGACGAACGATTATAAAGATGAAAGCCAAAAAAATAAAAGCTACTATCACTACTCTCTTCAAGGTCGTCGAATATCGGATCATCGTTGTTGAAAAGTTTGAGCGTTGTCATTGGGCCTTATGATTACAGAATAATTCTCAAAATAGAATACTAGAACAACCTTGGATGCGAGTACGAAAAACGACAATCTTTTTTACATCAAACTCAGCACAGCATACCCAAGTCATGTGAGCACAAGTAACCACGCAATAATATTGAAATCAAATTAACATAAAGTAAAACGAGTCACACCTGGCAAACACAGATGGTGAAGGTACAGAGAGGTAAGCAGCGAGGAAAACAGCAACTGCTGTAAATTTGTAGCGTCGGTGATTACTGTCTTTTCTGGGGATCCATGATGAGATTTTATTGGACAGCCTCTATCGGCAAAAACTACCAAACACTAATAAATCCAACACACGTAAATTACAACACAACCCTTCATAATCAGCTGACAAGTTTTGTGTAGAAGTAAAAATAATATGTTTCCTTATAGTAGAACAATAACGCTTATGTTATAGGAGATTTGTACAGTTTTAAAACTAAATAACAAATATGATTAAAGTTTGCATTTATAGTACTATAGTTTTTAGTCAACAGTGTTTCAGATTTTTAATTTACAGTTTTACATTATATTACCTACATATCAAAATTGTTACATTTTTATCATTATACGATGACCTAAAATATTTTTTAACATTATTAATACTCAACCAGTCACTTTGAGCTAAATTAGCTACAGGAGTAGTTAACAAAATTTTAAAACATTTCGATAATTTACTTATCCAATTCCCATTTAAATTGACGATAAAAGTTTGCACAAGAATAAAATTGCGTTCAAATGCAAAATTAAGATTGTGTCAAAAAGTTCACACTTGACGCACACACAACAAGACATCTAAATTCAAACAAATGCGTTTTGAGTTACACATGTACTCGATAAGAACTGTACTACAAATGAGCTGTTTTGAACTACTCAAGAGTATGATGAGTAAAAAATGTAAATTGAGTCGAAAATGGGCATAACATGCCACCTTCACAAATAACCAGTTGAAGTAACGTATTACAAATTGAACTCAATAAAGATAATACTATATCGAATTTATAGGGTATGTGAGTCATTTTCATCAATAAATGACGGAGAAACTTATAGCGTAAAAGATTGTATATCGGATGTGTGAGAAGAACTAGTTTTAATCACTAGACTTTCTCAAGCATTCCAGAAAACAGAATATACTAAAAATTATCTCCTAAAGATTATAATAAAAAAACAAACTAGATTACCTAATACACTACCTTCGTCTTGTTTATTTAATAAAAAGCGCAACACTAAATAATTTGTTGAGCGGATCACATCAAGAAAAAAAAGTAGTAACGTAATAATCCTAATGAAAGGAGATCATGAAAGTAATCAAATTAGACTATGCTAATAATTAGATTACATGAGATTAACATTAGTTATTCGATTATTTATATTATACTATGAAATATTAAAAAAGGATTAATAAATAATTAATGTAGAATAATAAATTAACTGGAAATAAAATAAATAATTCTTTCTTTTAACATTCATATTGTTAATTATGACAGTCATTTCAAATAACTTATTTATATAATAAATAATTTATTCCTCTATTATTACATTATTTATTATTTTTAATTAATTATCATTATTAATAAAAATATTATAGTAGAATGATACTTTGATTAATATTTATAAGGATATCAATATCATTATCTTTATTATTATGGTATTAATTATTTTTCTAGCTTAAAATAACTATAATTATTGATTAATTAATAATAATCTTATTATGTTGATCATCATAATCTAAATAAAAGATTTAGCAAAAAAAATCTTTGATATAAATTATTTCCTTATTATTAATATTATATATTAATTATTGTCCTTTTAAATTAATCTATTATTATCGTTCATTTACATCATATCTATAATATTTTAATTATATAATATACTTTCATCTTATTATATTAAATTAAACATAATTTGGTGTTCGGAAATAGTATAGAATAAATTAAAATTACAAGAAATCACTTTTTATTTAATTTTTGATAATAGCTAAGTAAATTTTTATTTTTGTTAAAAAAAATATTTTTCTCTATGAAAAAAATAATAAAATAAGGAATATATTAAGATATAAATAATATTATATAAATAAATAGATATATTATAAAAAGATAGATATAAATAAATATATAAAATATAATAAAATTTATATAACAATAATAATATATTGACATGATACACTCAAACTTAATGGATACATTCATATTATAACGAAAACGTCATATTAATTAATGCAATAGAAATACATAAGAAAATAATACATAAAATATTATGAATAAAATTAATAATCCGGATCTTTTTGGAACGCAAATGTAAAATTAAACACAAAGAAATAAATATAATAATAATACACTTGATATAAAGATAATGTCAATCACCTATATTATTATATAATATTTAATCACATGGAATAACTAAATAAAAAAATAATATATGGAAGTAATAATAAAATAACTAATAATAATAATAATAGATAATAAACTTACGCCAAGATAAATAGACATCTATCCATATGATTACGTACACTTTTTTTCTGTCAAAATTAAAATCGCCATTCGAAAATAATAAAAAAGATACAAGAGAAAAGTAAATCTAGTGTTATATTTATTAATCTTATTTCTACTAAAAAGAAACTAAAGTACGAAACAGTAGTTGTCAATTCGTCATAATAAGGTTAAATACTTGAAGATATATTATAAATTAAAACGATGAAAATTAATCATTTTCCTCTAACGTTTTGAATGACCATTTCAATCATTTATTTTTTCCTTCTATTATAATCAAAGTTTGCTCATATGACTGACAAAGATTTGATTAAGCTTGTTGCCTCTAAGTGTGTTTTAGACAAATTATTTTGCACGAATTTAACTTGCAATGTAAAATGGAGGTACATTATCGATAAATTTAAATTGTAAATAATGATAAAATATGTAAATGTAAATATATGTTAAAATAATAAGTAAAAAGTGTAAAAAATGTAAAACTGTAAAATGTGTAATCAATGTAAATTGTAAATGTTAAATGTAAATTAAGAAATAGTAAGCGACATATGTGTACTTAAAAATACATTTATAATCTGTAAAAAAATATGTACAGTCCTTGATTTCATAGTAACATTTTTTCCTCTTTCAAATTTCTATTTTTTAATACTTTTTCTTCAATATTTTCCGTAATACATTTTGTTAGATTATGCTCGAAATCTCTCATCAGAGTTCCAGCAGTAATCCGGCCAACATAATTTTCGCATTCTATTTTCGCTGTTACCTTTACTACATCTTTTCTTGCCATGTACTTTACTTAAATTAATATGCTGATGTTTTCTGCGGTATGCTTGATAGAAGAATTGATTTTTCATTCATGTCTGGCACATTACCAATAGTTATTTATGATGATCTGTAAAACAGGGCCTTTCACTATGACTCTAATGTATTAATTTTGCCATCTTCTTATATTTCCCGAAAAAACTTAACTTAAACTTTCTCCACATCCAAGATAAGTTAGCTTTTTCATTAATTTTTTATTCCAACTTATCTTATTATAAAAATCTGCAAGTATACTTTACGAAAGCATTCCGCAAATAATTTGAGCTTACATAACACTGTTATTCTAAACTCATTAAATTTTAATCACTGTATGAAGAAATATAATTGTAGAAATTGTTTCATTTTCAAAAGTACGTCTGAAATTAACATACAAGCTTTCCGTAATAAAAAGCGTTGTTAATTACTCAGATATTCATGTGTAAACGAAGGTAACAGCAATTAGCCTGTTTTTTGAAATTCTTGTTCTTTCTGTGAAAATAGCCAAAAAAGTAAAGTTAATTTAATTTCTAAACCTAGAAAATCAAATATACTGCAAAGATCGCTCAACTGTTCAGAACACTGAGTATGTTAATTCGCATATATTTTACTCTACCATTATTATTAAACTACATATGAACAGGAATGTATATTATGTATCTCAAATATGTCTAGGAATGAAGATATTGATTTTGTTCCATTTATCGTGAAAATAAAACTAATAAAGTTGGGTAGTGCCACTAAGCTATATTTTTTTTGTCACAATAGCATGATGACGCTGCAGCTCATAGAATAAAACCCTTCATGCAGGTATCCTACGAAAGACGATATGGTTCAATCGGCGAGCAGAACGGTAGAAAGATGATCAGTTTCGAGTCCAAATGCTATGATTTCATCGGTAGATTATGAGACACATCAACAAACCACAAAACCTAAATGCTCCGCAAACGAAATGGATTATTGATGTTTTAGTCAACTTAAATTTATTCTCCCTCATAACTTCTAAACTAACCCACTTAGATACTCCAACACGGACATTTGTCTTTATTATCTTTCATAAGAACTTAATAGCCTTCGTCTAAGGATCTGACGCACCCCAAGACTAAAGATGATCCAATGATCCCACGGGCCGGAGCATACTTTTCATCAGGCTAGGCCAAGTCCAGCAAAACTATATTCCCAAAGTTACACCGAGACTGAAGAATTTCCACTACTCTCAGATAACAGTCATTACGGAGCAGCTATTATTTCTTTTTCTTAAATATTCTAACAGGATTGATCTTATAATTACATCATTACAATATTAATAGAACCATTATTATGGTAGTATTAATCTCTAACTGAATATATTTAGCTATCACCTAAATCGTATTTCTTGCGTAATATGAAAAAAAATCTCTCACATATTTTGGGTATTCCTCTCACAACATCAGAAAAAGCAATGTCATTTGGGGGTCAATTTTTATAAATTTAAATTATTCTATTTTGGGCAGATATCATTTGCCTACATCACAAATTGGCGAGTCAAGAACAATATTGGGTATACATAATCACGACCATCGCACACAAACATATCAAAATGAGGACAGTAATACTTAGCAGACAATATCTTTGGAGCTGAGTATTAATTGTGTAATCCTGCTAGTATGTTATTATTAGTAGTTCAAATCGGTATCAAAAATGAAATCGCTAAAATTACACATTATAAAGGACAATATAAATTGAGGCTTCCACACTGAGTCATTTTATCGTCATATAAATATTACTAATGAACGAAAGACAACTTTAGTAAAATAAGTTATATAATATCGTTCGATTATGAAAATAAACTGGTAATTATATAGAAATATGCAGATATTTGTATTTTTATTTTTTTTTTTATTTTATGCCTTAAAGTAAGTTTTTGCTCTACACTATACATTATTTTATCATCAAAATTGAATTATCTATATCATTTCGTAAAAGCAGCTTAATTTATGTTGTTGAGAGATTTAGGACAAATGAAATTTTGAGAGAAAAGAAAATTAAAAATCCTTATACTTATATGCTTTGATGTGCTTATGCATTATTTCAGAATATAATTGATTTATGAGCTCATTTAAATACGAAAAGTTAAAGCACACAAACCGCTATTTCTACACCTGCCATCACATCTCGTCTTATATTTCTTACTGTTAATTCTCACTCGATATCGTACTTCTCCTCTCATCTTACTTCTTCTCGTCCTGTCTTTCCCACGATTTATAGATAAGATAAATGTATAAAGGAACTAAATCATGACTAAAGTAAAGCAATGCCTAATCACACATTATTAAAGGACATAGAATACATCTAATCTCTCATTAAACCAAGCAAAAGAACTATAAAGTGAGGTCATTAGAACAATACCATCACTTCAGGAATAATAAGTGACTCCTCATGAAATCAAGAAAAGATAAACTGTAAGGTGACGTCACTAACTTAAAACAGAAAATAATATTACAATACATAATGCTTAGTAACATCGCACTATATCATGTTGAACGTCACATCAGGAAAAATAAATAGTTCATAATCTGGAAACGACTATAAATTGGACATCGTATTAAAGAACATATGACGTTCACATCAGGAATAATCGATATAATTCAATAATCGATCAATAATAGTAGGAAAACAAGGACTGTATAACAAATCGATTAATCCTTCTAACAATTCAACTTAAAATTAATGACTGTCATGCAATAACATTATGAAAAAATTTATCAGTACTAATTTCAATTATTTGAAACTAATAGATAAGATTCCTTAACTGTAAATATAAGCATAAAGTAACTATCTATACAGTAATATAGTGGACACAATAACAGTAAACTGTTTATCAAATTTAGTATAATTCACCTCTATGTACATATAGTTGAATGGGCCAATGTTATAAAAAATTACCTTTACACAACTAAAAAAAAATTGTCTTAATATAAATATAAAGATTATTAAAATATTTCACTTTAAATTCGTTAAAAAAAATCATACTACTTATAAAATTTTATATTACAGTAAAAATCATAACAATTATAATAATTCAGAGAAATTATTTAAAGAAAATCTTTAACATTAACCTCATTAAGACATGTCAACTAGAATTGACATCTCTTAGACGTTCATATTTAAATGCCTGGAGGCACAAGTGTATTGCCTGGATATATCCTCTTGTTGTGAGAACGCATAAGTTGTTATCTAACAGATAATCTCACTAAGTTGTATGGCCTTTTCTACCTTAAAAATATATGGGATATTCGCATACACCATACCGACACTACTTGTAGCTTAGTACCCTATCATACATTATAACATTAATAATATAATAGTATCTATATGTATAACATATTATACTATTATATAAATATTCTTAATATATTTATATAATATGATAATTCATATATATATACTATAATTATATATAATTATTATATATATATATATATATAATAACAAACAGACATTATTTTTGTATTATATTTAAGAATATATTAAATTATAATATCCTATATCTTACATATAATGTTTTTATATCTGTTTATTCTCTCTCATTCTATATATCCATAAAACTATATGATACCTAATTCTAACGGGGTCTATATTCTCAAATACAATCAACGGACTACTAGTACTCATAGAAACATATTAAAGATGACATATATAAATATTATAACTTAACCTACCCATAATTAAATTTGAATGCCTACTACATTTTAAGAGATATATCATATTATACTCCAAAAAGTAATTTGCCGAATTAGCTAAATGTGACGATAACAAAATAATACAGAGGTACAAAACACTAATAATAAAATATATAGTTACATATGTATTAAATGGTAATTCAAAATAAATTGCGTGACTACTTATTCAATAAAATCTGACCTAGACTGAATTTCTGGGTCGAGAATTTCAAATATTAGTTAATAACATTAGAAATAGTAAAAAATATTACTATTACTCCTACAAATTACAATAGATTCTATACTCGTTATACAGACACCAGAAGAAGATGAATAGCAACATACACTGGTACGAAAGCAAACTATTCTAAACAATATTATTTAAGACACCAATTAAGATCAACATAATTACCAGCTTTATAAGAAGTATATTATTTAACTTATTTAATGTATTGACTAAGGAAGATTTATATATTTAATAAATAATAATAAAATGGTTTAGCTTTCGAAGAAATTAGGAATATAATCTGTGAGAGATATTATACAGTAACAGGAAACATCGATGTTCCTGCTAACGGGAAAATCTTACGATTTCCGTTTACAAATCAAACACAAACAAAACATCTTATTAAGATATAATTATTGTCGCTAATCTCTCTGTTTCAACTAATGAAGCGTTCCAATGAGATTTTATACATCTACATCATCTCTTATGGCACTTAAGCAATTATGAATACACATCATTATATCCCCTCGGTGTGAACGTTCACCGAGAAAATGTAGATATAACTCTAGGAGATTTTCTCAGACTTATATCTTTCCTAAACTCAGTACTTTATCAAGATTACTTTTTCTCTACAAATATCCCATATTACGTGGGTATAAATGAGCGATGTATAAGAATTGAGCTGCAGAAAAGAATACAAGTAAAAAGTATAAGTGCAGTAGTTGTTAAGTGAATAACTTTTGGTGGTTCAAATATCTCACATGTTTAAGAATGAAAAAATAAATGATTTTTCTTCTTTGTAAAACATAAACATAGAAAAGCAATTGTCATTTGTCATTTTATAAATTTAATTATTTTGATATTTTATACACTAGAATCCCTATGATTAGTAAGCTACCACAAAATATATTACCCTTGGTAAAACTAATCATACTTTAAGAACATCCTGAGGGATATTAATTTATAGATAGGCGATTTTGAGAGACGAGGTGGAAATACACACAGAAGACCATAAATCCATCATCTCATGGAGAGCTTTTGTTTTTAGTAATGAGAAGATAGTAGAATATCAAATACTTTTAAATTAAATAGAATTTAAATAATAAGAAAAGTTTTATCAATGAAGGGACCCAAAGAATATTTTCGTTGTAAGGCAATTTCAATAAGGGGAATAAAAGCGATGTATTTGTATTATGTAATTTCCTTTTTTTTTGATTTTTTTGAGGCATATAAAAGCTCTGAGTTTGTGTCTATATCAGTATAGAACAATAAAAATCCTCAGGTTCTAATCCTTAAGAGACCCAAACTTGTGGTTTCACGAAGAGATCAGAACGTTTTGCTGTCAAAAGACCTTCCATTCATGCAGGAGTTATCATATTCTATGACATTTAGCGAGTCGTGCTACACAAATTTAAAGATATAGTAGTGGAAAGAGTGGTTTTGTCATGTAGAGGCATTTAGGAGTGGATAGAAGAGGAAGAGGTGTAATAGTGAGTATAAAATGCACTAGTTGTGAGATGGACGAAAGAAAGTTATAGAGAGAAAGAATCACTGGAATAGTTGTTTTATAAGATGAATAGAGTAATATAATCAAAATCATGAAATAATAAATTAATTGTAACTAATTAATAATAAAATAAAAGGTACGAAACGCGTTTGTGTCTTACAGTATAAATAGACATACTCATCGATCCGAAAGAAATCACCATCTGTTACAGAGAGAAGGAAAGACCTCCCGTCATACTACGTGACATCTCAAGTTTCGAAGATCATACAGCTTCTTCGTCTTCGCTCAACTCTATCGGATGCTTTGTTCTCGATAACGTCAAACTCCACGCAAAGGTTCATTAAATGTACAGAGCAGAGGATAAAAATTAGTAGCGAAGCGAGAAAATGATTACTCACAGTAGTAAGCTTCCCTATAAGGTCATACCGATGATCCAGAGATTAGATATATATATAATATTACTATTACTACTAGATACTCATTCTATTACTCTTGCTCTTTATGTATACTAATTAATAATTAATATAATATATTAATAGTTAACATATATTATAATATATATATTAATATATTAATATATATAATAGTTATATATTATCTAATATATAAATATATACTAAATATATAAACATCATATATATATATATATAATATATATATAATTATATTATAATATATTAATAATATATGATCAATATATATAAATATAATATATATAATAATATAATTATATATATATATTATATATATCTATATATTTATTACAAATAATTATTCTCTTATTATAGAATGCTTTTATATTCATTATACCAATTATTATAATAGAAAATATATCTCTAGAGATATACATAAATATTTAATACTTACTAATTCTGTCTCTTTAAATTTCTAATATGAGTATATAATTATTAATATATTATATGTATAATAATATATAATGATTAATATATAAATATATACAATATTAATTGAAAATTTTTCGTAAAGAATGTTTCTTTTAGGTTTAAAACTAGTGTTTATGTTCTTAATTAATATACATTATAATATATAAATATATTATCTATAATAATTATAGTTAAATTAATATAATATTAATATTATATTTATATAAATTATATATAAAGTAATTAAATATATATATTAATATTATATATTATGTATAATTAATAAATATTATTAATTAATTATATAATTAAATATATATATATATATATCTTAATACTTACTATATTATATATATAATAAATATATAAAATATGTGTTAATATATCTATATATTATCATACTAATATATATATAGATATAATATATTAAATTAATATATATAATGAAATATTAAACTAATATATTAATAAATTAACTATATATAATATTATTAATCATAGAATATGTTTGTAATCTAAAATATATATTATTATTAATCATATTATTAATTATATAATATATATATTAATATATTATAGTATTTACCATAACAATAACTATAATAATTAATTGTAATAATTACGCAATTATAGGTATTTATATATACAATACATATATTTTAGACATATAATATTTACCTATATATAGTAAAACGTAATAGAATGTAAACTAAAACAAATTATAACAGATTGAATAATTAACTTAGTTAAAATCATAACATACTCATATATAAACCGAATTATCAATAACATAATACATATATTAATAATTAAGAAATAATCTCAATGGTATTATCTAAAAATATTAATTAGAATATGTAACTTTAGATTATATAGTCACCATGTCAGTATAAATCTATAAACAAAAAAATAAAAAGCAAGAGTAATAACATAAAACGTAATTAATGTTATATGTCAATATTATAATTAATTCATAGTTACGTTAGATAAGTTATGTTGCGATTACTTTTAAAATAAAAAAAATTATATTCGCGTGACCTTTACCGAGTAAATATATCGTACAACCTTGACCTCTTAAAAATCGAATACAAAAGTTAAAAAATAATATGCTAAGTTAAAAAAAGTTAATAACTATTAGAAAAAATTACATATTGTAGTTATAAACTATATATACTATGTATTACTATATTATAAAGCATTACCAATAAACAAAAGGCTAAGTTCGTTACTGATTACATGACTTCATTGTAATGGTAAAGTATATATCCAGTAAATTTCTTTATTAATTTAAAACAATTAAAAGTTATATTATATTTTTAATGAGATAAATGATTAATTAGAACAACAATCTCCTATACACACCGGTTTAAGGATAATGTTTAATAATACTACATAAAAATGTAAGTCATTGACATTAGATTGGTAATCTATTTGATGTTCAACTTGACACATTTTTTCTATCTCTCATGACTCTTGTTTATCTTTGATTAATTCATTAATAAGTTTTATTTAAATATCCTTACAACAATAAAGAAATATCAAATGTAACGAATGTTTTATAATTCAGCACCACCGTTCCAATGAAGTAACGATTATTGTCTGAAAGGTTGATTCAATTTTTTTCATTTTAAAAGATAATTAACTCAGCTGCAAATAGAAGATGCTAAGATGGTAACCTTGGATCATTTGAATCTTTGATTTTTCTGTTCTCGTATAAAATTTATTTAATATAAAAATACATAATTTACCTGTAATCTGTATGATTTAATATTAGAGTAGCGTGAGAAATTTTTGTATATCTACTAAATATAATAATAATAATTATATACTATACGAATATTGAACTGTATGAATACAACAAACGTTTGAAGAGAGTTTCATCAAAATTTCGTGTTTTAGAATATATATAACAAGTATATGAATTATATATATATATATACTTAATTATAAATCCAGACTAGATATCGCTACCCACACAAGACTATATAATATATATACTGTAATGAGCTTATATCAAAATATATTGTAGTAAGATATTATTAGAAGAATACGAGTAATTGTGAAGTATATGTGAGAGACCGAACATAAGGAGAATAAATTTATTTAGTTATATATATATATCAATTTATTAGTAATATATAGTATATGAATAAGATGCAATATATATACAGACTATAACATTAGTAATGATTGCTATTAATACTTATATATATATAACTACCATAATACAGAGGGCTAAACAAATATATACTAAGCTATACTATCAATAGATATAATATAACGCAAATATGAGCATAACTATATGAGTGACTAGATTTGGTCCTTATGTTTAAGAGTGTATGAGTGATATAATCAATGCCACCCCGGAGATTTGAACTACGCGATAAAGGCTTTCCTTACAGAAGATCTTGAAGGCATCTACTCGGTTAGACGAACAACCCGGCCCAAGGCTGTCAAATGTTTTGGCTAGAGACTGGCTTGTTTTAGTGACTAAATAAGGTATTGTAATGCTAGGATATATACGATTGCGCGCATGTTGATTAATAACTAAAACAGAATGCGTGGAGTTTTGATAAGAGTGGTTCTATTGGATACATTGGTTAACTAAATGTTGTCAGATAGTCACACAACTCTACGAGAAAGTGTTCAGGAGAATTAATTTAAAGATAATGCCTTTACAGAAGATGACTTCACAGGTTTCATATGTTTAGGTAATTTAAATAAGAAGATCATCAGGAGAAAGAAAACTTTTGCTTATCGGTTTAAGAAGAATTAATTGTTGCGGGATTAATACCTGCACCTCTGTGAGAAGAATGGGTTTAAAGTGTTGTTAATTTTTATAACTTTCACGCTTTCTCATATTGCACCCGCACACATTGGAGTGATCGAGTTGGAGAAGTTCATAAATTGATGAATATAAAACTGTTGTAGTTTTGTTCTTTAGAGCGAAGAGCGCAACGTTTTACAAATACGTACAAATATTTAGCAATACAAAGATGTAAAAAGTTAGACGAATATTTGCGGTATAACTCATTATAGAACACACACAAAAATTAAAAGGAGTGTATTAGACAAAAGAAATCGAATTTGAAGTATACTGAGAATCTAGAGATATAGTTCGAAAAAGAATTTGAACATAGTCTAGAATCTAGATGATGTAACTAGCATATAAGAAAAACAAGCATAAAAATAAAATATAAATATATACAATAAAAACGAAAGTTAGATGATCCTGTGCACATTACACTAGCAATGCAATGTATAGTATAATGACTAAATGTGAGAGGAATGAAAGCTGTTTTGACGATATGCATGCGGCGAATAACGGATCGTGTTTGATATAGGCGTATATGTGGATTTGGAGATGAAAAGTGTAGAGTATAGACGACAAAGAGGGCGGAAGGCTGAACAGAGTAAAAAGGGAATAGTAAGAAGTGAAGTCAAATATTCGACACTACATGTCAGTAAGTTGAGAGCTATTCAATAAATGCATTTTAAACAGACGGATCTAATCGGTTTATGTGTCCACAAGTTTATGCACTATGGTATAAAACGCTGATGTTCTTAACAATATTATATTTACAGCATATGCTCATAATGATACTTGAAGTAATCGTATTGAAATGGTGATAATATTCAGAAAGTAATTACCTGTTATCCATCAGAGGATAGAAAACTTTCACAAACTCACAATATAGAAACTCCTAGCAAAATAACGAGCAATAATGTAAAGAACCAACGTAAGACACATTGACTTGACTGGTGAATATATGATAAATGTGACAATAGATCGGCATGTAATTATAACTTTGATGAGATTACAACCATCAAATGAAACATAGGCAAAAGAAATTAAAGTTGAATAAGCAATTAATAAATACAATAAATTAAAAAGTGTAAAAGCTACGATAGAGATGCTGCTTCATATTTTGATAGTGTGAGCTGAGCCACAAAATTTAAACTCAGAAATAAATATACATATAACGCTGCACGTCAAAAGAGAGAGAAAGTTTCGCAAGCAGCAACATTGAAGCGATCCTAGATAATTATTAAATAAAATTATTTGTATCTATAATAGGTTTAGCGTATAATAACTAACAATTTAAATGATTCGAGATTAAAAGTCAATGTAGTCTCTTACTGGATATTCTAAAATGTCCCTAATTATTACCAGAATAAAAAAGTCCAGATTAGATCGACTCATCCAGTGAGAAGCAACACAACTTTTACGCGTAGGAACAGTTCTAGGGAGTCCAAGAACTCGTTATATAGGGCGCGAAAAACACAGAGGTAAGAGAAATCGAGCAAGACATTATAATTTGTTAATGCACCATGACACTTGTTGAAATCTAGGTACACGACATGTGAACACATGGTGGCAAGCATTTTAGTTGTAGCTTGCTTGACACTCAACAGAAGTAACTGAGAGGAGAAGTAAAAAGGCGCATGTTAGAGCTTCAGAAACAAAAACATAATTCGCGTGATTTCGAGGATAATTTAGCATGTGTCCTAACAATACAATTAGGAGTTGCCACATGGGCAGTTTGTTGAGCTCAAAGATAGAACCTTCACCTCACTACTAGGGAAAAAGACCTGTTCGTTTTAAAAGATTGATCAAAAAGCTCGAATATCGCCAATTAATTAACAGATCATAATATTGACATGGAGGGCAGAACAGAGGTATGAACAATTCTTAAAAATTATGTAAAATAGAAATAATACAGATATAGCTCACAAATAAAATTATGCAATTGCATCCACTGAAAGAGAGGATTAGCAAATATGTTTGTTTGAAATTTTAATTTTTCTAGGTAATAAGTCCATCACGCAATACATTTCCGAAACAGGAACACATCCACCTTAGGAGATGGATGGAAAAAGGATTATATAGTTTAAAACTAAATTTATTTAAAACAATATTTTGAATTAAGCCACCCACAGGAGAAATACTAAAACATAGTATGTTGTTAGATATAAAAATTGATTAGTGAAAAGCAATGATAAATGTAATGAAGCGATTGCTTGAGGGAAGAGAAAAATTACATAAAAAGATATAAGTCATTATTAACTATGCGATTTAAGTATGATGAGGCAGCCATGCATTACATGAGTATAGAGACGACAGGATGTACATCTGGGAAGAAAGATGCGCCCAGATTAATAAAACTCGCATACGATACAGAACATTGAAAAAGCTACGATACCGCGAATCATCAAAGCTTAGGAGAAAAAGAAATATAACTTTTATTAATCGAAAGAAGAGTGTATTTGGTGATATAGATTCTCTAATAAAAATCTCTTATTAGTATTACTTAGACATCAAGGTCGGCCTAAAAATTTATTGATTAAGTCTCAAGCAGTAGGAATTCCTATAAACTAATCCTGCTGATTGGAAAAATCAAGTAAAGTTTACATTAACGAATAGAATGTTAAAGCTTCATATTATGGAGTGAAACATGAACATGCAAAAGTGTGAAGTATAAATTAATTGAAAGAATATAATACGATCAAATTTACCATAAACTAAGAACAAAAAAACATATATTGTATTACATGAGATAAAACTAGATACTAAATAGTATATTATATAAATCTATACAGTGTGTAATTTTGTAAATAATAATTATCATTATTTTATCATACAGATTTTCATTTTTTTATAATAAATACTATTTAAATATAATTCTTGATAATTTCGAATATAAATTTAAAAGTATAAATTAATCTATTCTTCTTTTTTAATTATTTAATTTGTTGTGCAAGATTATCGAAAACCATATACACCCGTGCAATACTACAGTGATATTAAACTTGAGTAAAAGAAGCGAAAAAATAATAGATACAAGTTATATCTTCTACCGATTGTAATTGGTAGGTAGTATACGCATAAAATTTACTAATTATACTATATATAGGTAGTTCACCAAATATTTTAACATTTTCTGTATTATTATGTCTTCACGATATGTTAATATCGAATGGTGTGTGATTTATTCCAATAAATTTGTATAAATATTTATATCTCTATCAACTATATAACTCGATTGTGGCTTGTGTTAAATATAATAATATACCATAGATATGTAAATTTGTTATAATTGAATATATTTATTATTAAGAACAGTAAAGTGAATACAAGATCTGCTATAGATAAATTCCCTGTAAAAATTTCACCATAGGAAATTTTTTGTTCGTTATTATCTTAATAATATATATTTAATATGCTACTTAATAATATATTATAATATAATATTTAATATTCTAATAAATATATATATATATATAAATAATTATAGTTAATTATATATATATAATTATATATATATATAATTATATATGAATACATATATATTAATATATATTAATATATTAATTATTATATAATATATAATATTAAAATATAATAGTTTATAATAGTTATTAATATCATCATAATATATATATATATTAATAATATAATATATATCAATTTATATAATATATTAATTATAATTTTAAGTTACTAATTAAATATTATAATATTATATAAGAATATTAAATATTAATAATATATATAAATATAATATATATATATTAATATTAGTAAGAAATTAAATATTCCTCCAATTTTTTTTAAAATAATTATTTTTCTTAAAACTTAAGTTTGATAATCATGACCTACTGAAATAGTGGAATGAAATTTAATATTAATGATCCTTTTATATTTTTTTTATCAGTTTAAACAAAAATCTTTATATATGAATAAATTTTAGAAAAGAGATATATGGGAATTTCATGGAAATCTTTTCTACTTAGACTGAGTGCATAATATAATTAATATATATATATATTATAAGTAATATAATATATATATATATTATATTAATATATATATAATATATATATATATACTTAATTATATAAATATATATAATAGTCTCACTACTATATAATAATATATATATAGTATCATAATTATACCTTATAAGTAAATAATTATATATATAATATATATATATTAAATATAATATTATATTAAATAATAATTATATCATATTAATATATATATATAAATACATCTTAAATATTATATTAATATAATATATATATAAACCGCCAGTTTGCTCAAATTTCAATGCTTCTTACACGTATTATATAACTGTACTATTGATCGTCAAACTCAGTGCTTAGACGTCCACAGTAAAAACCTTCTATTCTCCACTTCACCAGTCAATTATATCCTCTTTTTAAGCCTAAAAGAGCAGGTGTTGTGCTAATGATCATATTGTTTTTCGAGTTTCTTGATTTTGAAATCATTCCTTCACATTTATATACATAATCAGTCCTAACTCATTTTTTTTTTTATATATTTATAATTTTCGCTTATTATTAATTCTATCTAGAAGGAATACATCTTATGCGCAAGGAAATATTTGAAGAATTTTTATTCTTAATGATTTCAAACTTGAAATGTCTGTAATAGTAAAGTATAGAAAGTTAGTAGTAGTAGTAGGTAAAGTTTTAGTAGTTATAAGTAGTTAGTAATAGTATGTGAGATATATTATATTCAGAGATTATGTCTTATTAAACATTCAAAGGAAATAAGTAAATTATTTTTTTACAGTTTTATATCTAATTATTTATAACTAGTAGTTAATATGATTCCTCGTTTCGCCTCCAGAAGATCGAGTTACTCCTCATGCTTCCATTTATTCCTGATTATATCTATAAGTATTTTTATTATTAAAGCTTAAAAAAACCATTTATTATTTTGTAGAAATATTAAAATTTTTAATATATATATTAGTAATACTTCTATAAAAATTACATTATACAACTATGTTGACGTATTATAAAATCTAAAAGATAAGAGATCTACACACAAGCTTTAAAACCAGGAACTAATAATCTCATTACAAAATACATAATTCTTTATTTTTTATGTGCGTATTATATATTGCAATTATAGCCATATATAATAGTATGAGTGAGAGGTATAGGTAATTTGAGCGTTAACGGAAAATGTCACGAACCGTAAAGTAAAGTAAATTAAGTAAATAAATAAACTTGAAATAAAATATAAGGTATCGTATATAAATTAAATAAAACCCAGATATAAATACTCTACTGCAATCATTATAACATCAAAGACACATATAATGAATATATATATATAATATATATCTTTATATGGTCAATACATATCAAAACAATATATTATAAAATATATTAATATAATCAATTATAATTATATAAAAATGTATAATATTATTAATATAGACACATTTATAAACTATAAGACTGCTACTAAGTTTAATTTAAATCTATCTTACTTTAGTACTAGTTATCAATATAAGTTATTAAATCCGCGTAAGATGTTATTATCATAGAGGGTAAGAGATAAAAAAAAATATAATACATAAAATTGTTTCTGTGATTTTTAGTCATCTAGAGATCTTGAAAGCTAGGAAGTGTACATCTGATTAAATACTTATTGATTAAATTACGTCACGTATTATTCTATATTATAATAATTTAATAATTTTTACAATATTAAGGAGTTTCAGAAAGATTAAAATTCAAGTAGGCAACCTCGTAAATGAGGATTTATTTTTATAGTGGTAACATAATAGTTTTTCTTAGACATATCTTCTAAGATACCCAGAATACTATCTAATATTTTTCAAATTACTGATTCTATACAAAGTTTAAGTTTAATAAATATTAAATTCATAAAACACATTTACTACAATGCATGAAAATAGTATTTATAATTTAAATACAGATAATGTATTTATATTATATAATATATATTTAATATATAATATATATATTAAATATTATACATACTTATATATACTATATATAGTATTTATAGTTATATATATATAATATATTATATATAATATATTCTTATATATATTAATTATATATAGCATATAACATTATAGTATAAATTAATAAAATATATAGATATTAATATCATTATATATTATATCTACTGTAGTTAATGAAATATAATTAATTTAATATATTTTAATATTAAGTTAATATATTAATAAATATATCATATAAGATATATATATTCAGCCATAATTTAATAATTATAAGAATATATATATATATAATATAATGTATATCATTAAATATTAAAATTTATATGATCTATATAATTAATTAATATATAATTAAATATATATATTATAAAAAAATACATTTAAACCTTATTAATTACCATATAAAATAAGCTTTTTAACAAATCTTATATTACATTTAAAATAATTTATACTATAAGCAATAAGTAAAATATTCGTACATCGGAGGTTTAATATTTACTTTAATGTTCTGACTTGACCTAAACTCACAAATTTACTGGTAATCTTAATACTCTAACAAATACGAAGTATATGCTTAAAAAATTACATACATCACAATCAACCTTAACGAATACATGACGCTCATGTACAATACACGATACTCAACGATATATACACACACACACATCACACACGGGTAAGCACACCATATATATATATATATATATATACTATATCTATATAATATATAATATTAATAATAAATATATATAATTATATATATATATATATATTAATTAATATATATAATTATATTAAGCTATATATTAATATATATAATTATATAATATATAACTTATATATACTTAATTATATATATATATATCAATATATATAAAGTATATAATATAGCTAATGGCGTGTGTTAGTATTGTATAAGAATGAGTACTTATTTACGTATTCGTGGATAACACTACCTTTATATTATGATGATATTTATATGATAAGTATATTCGTATGTTAAGTATAATATAACGGTAATCTATACCCTAGTAAGAAATTTTGTGATAATTCCATACCTAATTTCATTTATAAAGATAATATATATAAATTATTCCTATCATAGTATTATCAAGTAAATTATATTATAAAGAGTACATTTCAAATCTAGTGATATATGAGCTAAGTCATATCTATATCCACTGATGCCTACTATATACGTATGGTACGTATATACTAGTATTCAGACTAATAATGTTATTGCCATAGTATATTAGTATCTATATATATACCTGATATTGTAAATTGACTAACTAATATAGTGAGCTATATTTTATTGGCTCTACCGAAGAAGGGATTCATCTTAGGAGAAAGCAATGGTTATGTAATATATTATATAATATTTAAACATATAGAAATAAGGTGAGTGATTATAGTTGCTTAAATCTCATGTAGGATTTGAAAATTTCCTTTATAATGCAACACAAAAAACGGCCCTCGCTCTGAAGTTTCGATCATACCACAATGCCTTGCTGTATCCAAGACTCGTGTTAACTAAATGTTATGGATATCGCTCGGCATAGATAGTCCAGTAGGGCTTTGAAGTGCCTACACGGAGAGGAATTCCAGGTCGTACAAGAGGGGCAACTTCAGGATAAGTGAGATGTTTTGTAGTTTGCCAAATTGATTGTTGGGAATGGACTTATTGAGACAGTAACTTGAGAGAGGTCGATCGTTGCTATAGAGTAAATTTCTCCTTATTACGAGATCATCAGCTGAAAGGAGTTGCATGGCAGGACATTTTTATCAAGATACTGGAGCAAGGATTAATATATTATTAATTGGTATATTATTATTATTAAATAAATTAAATATAAATCAGCGGAAAGTAACTATTTTTCATCTATCGGTTCAATGAAAGAATTAATCGTAATAATATTATATATTATATAAGAAATATTACTGTATATTAGTATATATATATACGAGTATATAATTAAAACCACACTTCTAGAGAGAGCAATGTTTACGTGTTTTAATTTTATAATTTTACATTTATAAATTATAGAAAGACAAGGTAAATGATCAGTTAATCATAATAAATTATTATTATATATAATATATATATTATATATATAATAATATATTATAGTTATATTATATATTATATTAAATATAATATATAAAGTAATATAATGATAACAAAAATCATAATAATATTTCCTTGGAAGCAAGAATTCCTAAAAATTTGCTTATAAGAAAAACTATTGAATAAATAAATAAATGTTGAAATATTTATTTGGGAAGAATTTTTTCGGTTTCAATATCTATTTTGTTTGGATTTAAACGTAAAAGGATTCTTAGAAAGCCAAGTTCACAATATATACTTATATATATATACTTATATATATATAATATATTATATCTATATATTAGTTAACTAAATTATATAAATTATTAGTGAGAAAGAGCGGGCAATTTATCAAGGAATATTATACAACCAGATCGATTCGGTACTGCATGAAAGAAATGTAAAAGAAAGTTATATACGAATAGTCATTTGCGTGACTAGAAACACACACCAAAAAGAACAGCAGTATTTGCTAGACAAGAAAGAAAAGTGAATTATTGAAGATTAGTCCTGAGAATCTAGATGAATCTGTGTCGACAAAAGAATTTGAAGATAGTCTAGAAGTCATAGGATTGATCTAGTTCGATATATGACTGCAATGCACAATGGATATAATAAAAGTAAGGAGAGATAGAAACGCTTTTTTGTGCATATGCAGGCGGCCGAAAAGGGCGTGTTGATTGTCGTGTTGGGTGCAGATAACGGAAGGTACAGGCGCCCGATAGAAGTGCGGAAGAGCTGATACGAGTAAAGGAATTAAAAGAAGGTGAATAGCCATTACTGTCGATCCGCACTACAGATTCAGGATAAGTGACAGCATGTCAATTCAATATTGTAAAACAACTGTAATCTTTTGTTCCGCAGTTTGCACACCTTCCTTATCAACCGTTATAACCTCGATCATTATATTGGACAAACCTTTAGTTTCTTAATGTTCATTAATGCGAAGTTATGAAATGTATATTAGATGTAAGTTACCTGTTATCCTCAAGAGGATAGTAGAAACTCAAACTCACATATAGAAAACTATTCCAGCAAAAAAGCTATGTCAATCAATTCGCAATCCAGGTTCGTCATATCGACGAATACGCTGAAATAGAAATTGATGTGTCGTTTAATATAGTACTCACGTTTCACCCAAGACAGAAACTAGGGAAAAGGGATTGGTCTGACAGCTCAGATTTTCACACAGCATAGCTAAATGTAAAGTTAAGCGAGTAGAGATAGCTGTTTGCATCAGATTTGATAGTGTGAGCTGAGGCACTAAATTTAAATCAGAAATAATATGACATTAACCGCCGTCCATGTAAAAGCGGGTAGAAGAATAAAGGTTTCGCAAGCACAGCAACATTAAGCGTTAGATTTAAATTGGCAAGCAAGCAACATTAAGCGTTAGATCTAAATTTAATGATTCGAAATTAAAATATGTAGTTATTCACTGGGATTCTAAAATGCTCCCTAATATTACCGGAAAAAAAGTCAGTTGATCGACTCCCAGTGATAGCAACAACTTTTAACGTAGAACAACTTCTAGGAGTTCCAGAACTTTTATCAGGAACAGGTAAAGAGAAATCATCAGCTTATATTTGATGCACTACAGGAATGGTCACTACTGGACACTGTTCAAGCTTTTGTTTTTGACACAACAGCAAGTAATACAGGGAAGCTAAACGGCGCATGTTAGCTTCTCGAACAAAAACTAAACCGTGATTTCAGGATTTTTGCTTGTCAACATCATATTTATGTATTGCAGGGAGTTTTCAGTAAAGTACAACTTTCACCCACTAAAGGGAAAAAGATCCCTTTATTTAAAAGATTTCAAAAAACTTGAAACAATATTAACAATGCATAATATTTGACATGGGAGGCAGATACAGAGGTAAGAACAATATTAAAAAATTATGTAAATGAAATCATACAGTATACCTAAAATAAAATTAAAAAGGATCAACGTCGTCATGATTATCAAAATTTTTTGGAACTAGCAATAATTTTTCTAGGTAAAAGTCCATCACGCGGAATACATTTCCGGAAACCAGGAACACATCACTTAGGGAGATGGATGGAAAAAGCGATATATTGTTTAAAAATAAATTTATTTAGAAAACAATTTTAATTAACACCAACAAAGGAGAAATCACTAAAACGAGTATGTTGCTTTATAATAAAATGTTATGTGAAAGCATGATAAATATATTGCTGAAGAAACAATTCATAAAATTATTAGTCATTTACAGTATTTAAGTGAAGAATGTGCAGCCTTTTCCATACATGATGAAATAACGAACGATGACATGGGAAGAAAGATGGCCCAGATTAATAAAACAGCGCATACCGCCACAAACTATTGAAACCACGGATACCGAACATCAAGTCGTAGAAAAAAAGAAATAAACTTTTTATCAAAGAAGGTGATTTGGGATATTTCCTAAATAAAAATCTTCCTTTAGATTTACTTAGCATCAGGTCGCACAATATATTTATCAGGTTAGGTCTTTCTCAAGAATTCCAACAAACTAATCCTGCTGATTGGAAAAATCAAGAAAGTTACATGAACGGAATAGAAGTTAAAGCTTCATTAAGGGAGGTAAACGACACAGCAGAAAGTGGAGTAAAATTAATGGAAGAATTTAACGACAAATTTACCATAAACGAAGAACAAAAACAATTTGTTTTACAGATAAACTAGATAACTAATAGTTATAAAATCTATCATTGTGTAATTTTGTAATAAATTATCTATATATTTCATATAGTTTTACATGTTTTTAAATAAATCTAAGTTTTAAATATAATTCTTTGATAATTTGGAACTAAATATGTAAAGTAAATTAATCTTTCTTCTTTTTATTTTAGGTTGTGCAAGATTATCGAAAACCATACCCGGGCCATACTCGTGATATACTGAAAAGGAAAAAATAATAGATAAAGTTCTTATTCTCCGATTGTATTGTAGGTGTACGCATGAAAATTCAATTACTATATTCCAAAAATAATGAACATTTTCTGTTATTATGTCTTTTTCGATATGTTAAGCAAGTTAAAAATTGGTCTCAATAAAGTTTGAAATTTATTCGTCTTCAAACTTTAACTTCGATGTGGCTTGGGTTAATATAATATCCGATTGATATGTAATTTTATATAGATTGTTTTAACATGTAATGGAACAAGTCTATCGGCTCCTACCTTTTATTCTCCAAGAAATTTTTTTACCTATATATATATATATATATATATATATATATATATATATATATATATATATATATATATATATATATATATATATCATATATATATATATAAGTATATATATATATATATATATATATATATATATATATATATATATATATATACCATACCTCTTATATATATATATATATATATATATATATTAAATTATTCATTAAATTTTTTAATAATTTTTTTTATAGCTAAAGCTTTAAATCTAACGACGAAGGTGGAATAGAAGATTTATTTAAATCCTTTATTTTTTTTATCATTTTATAAACAAAACTTTTTTTATATGAAAATTTTCCAATACCAAGGTTTAAGAAAATCTTTTTCCCTACCCTGAGCGAAGCTAACTATATATATATATATATATATATATATATATATATATATATATATATATATATATATATATATATATATATATATATATATATATATATATATATATATATATATATATATATATATATATAAACCCCACGCCAGTTTGCATTAATGCCTTCTTTACACGTATAACGTACTGTACTTGATCGCAACTCAGTTGCTTAGCGCTCCGACAGTAAACCCTGTTCTATTCCCACTTACAGTCACTATCCTCTATTTAAAGCCAAAGGCAGGTGTTGTGCAATGACTTTGTATCTTTTCGAGTTTCTGATTTGAAATCTTCCTTCCATTTATACAACTCATCCCTACTCATTTTTTTTTTAATTTTTAATTTTCGCTTTATTCTTCTTCCTAGGAGAGAACTCTTATGAGCAAGGGTAATATTGAGAATTTTCTTATAAGTTCTTAGTTTCAAAGAGTTTGTCAAATGATTCAGTAGTAGTAGTAGAGTAGCTAGTATTATCAGTAACTCGGCTGCTGAATTAAGAGGCTATGATTAGCTGGGGAAGAGGATTACTCGGGGTAAGCGGTTCGTAATCATGTGGTGATTTTCTTGAGGAGATTTCTAATTTAATTGGTCAATATAATTTGCTCGCATGTTGAATTTTTTTGTTATAAATCCTATAAGTATTGATTCCCTAATAGAGCGATAAGAATGAAGATAAGAAAATGAGATTTTTAGGTTGAAAGTAGTCATGCATCCTTTACTCCAAATAATTATACAAGAGATATTAGAGCTCGGTTTAATCAAGGTTTACAGTTTGTAAGGAATCTAAACAATATCATTGCTAATAATGTTGTGCTAAATTTCGGAAAATCTTTTGATTAAAAGATGGCAAGGACTATATGAATACCAATTTTTACAAATATGAAGTATATAATTTTCACGAGTTCTTTGGAAACGTTTCCTCTATTTTTTTAGAAATGCATTCTCCTAGTTTTATTATAAGGGACGGACGCAAGATATACTCATTGGGGAGTGTAAATGTGCGCTATTCCGCGTCCGACACGTGATAATTTAGAATTATGCACAAACGCCACTCATTAGTTGTTTTTAAGGAATGTCTTTTATGGTGTTTCCAATAGAATAGCTTCCCGTGTCCCTGCAGTACTCTGAACTAATTTAAATCGAGTGTGGTATCATAGTAGTGTGAGATGGAATTTCCGAGTTTTTATTAACCGAGAGTTAAGAATTGGGAGAAAAAACTGTGTTTGGGTTCCCAAAATTTTGAATTTTGAGTGAAAAAACTCGGACCCTTTAAATATCACTCGTCCTAATTCCATTGTTGCTTGTAATTATACTTTCGAGTATTCCTGAATTTATCGGTCACTAGGTTTATAGGAATATTTTAGTTTTTAGAATACTTTTTTTTCTTTTGTGAACAAGCGAGATGTCACCTGGATAAGAGAGCCAACACTCTCAATTTTCTGTGTAGAGGCATGATGGGGGATTATTTTACGTGTGTGTGAGTTTTAAATTGGACCATCAACTTTTACATGCATATATTTCTTATCGCGTGGTCGACTAGAAATGTCGTTTGAGCCAATATATATGACCGATATGGTGTGTGTTTGGTGAAAAATTCTATAATTTGACATTCAATCTTCTAGTTTATCCGATGATATATTTTCCTATCTTATCGATTTGTGGTCTTCTTTCTAAGGGACTATATGCTATCTAGCGCAATAATTCTGAATTCAGTACTTAATGGAATTATGGATTAGACACAGCTTATGGAAGGAGCTTTCCACTCTACGCACAGAGAGAGCAGATAACATCCTACGTGGCATATGTGGCGCGGCGTTTAAAATAATATATATAACTATTAAGACAATAATTACATTAAACTTAATATAAAGTTATAATAATAATAATAACCGATCTGACATATATTCATATTATAATTCTATTATAATTCGAAATTTTCAATTAAAGCAGCAAGCATTTTATCGCTTTTAATAGTGTGGTATATCGTTTACATAGTTTGAGGATTTAAAATATTTTACTTTTGTTATATTAAGATAAGCATCTCGACTTTGTAAATAACTCTCTAAATACTGTGAGATTTTTAAAATGCATTTTTTTATCATGTTTAAAAGTATCGTAATATAATAATGGATAGTGAAAATGCATTTACAATTCAACAGATAATTACAATTTGAACATAATGCTTGATAGTATTATACATTTTTATAACTTTGTAATTCTTGACGTTCTGCTTCTTTTTCCATTTACTCCAAGTTTTTTTTCAATATAAGGTCTGTCAAATCATAAGTAAAGTCAACAACCATTAATATCCCTGATTAAAGTGAAGCCGTATATCATTTTTATTGCATCTATTAACCTTAATTAAGGTTGACAAAAATGTATCTTTAAAATAATAATTAGTTAAGTTAATTTACTTTTTTAACTGTGACATATTTGTTAAAAACCAAGTTTTCAAGTATTTTTATTTTGGCACCCTACGGGGTTTG
Source organism: Trachelipus rathkii (assembly GCA_015478945.1). Lineage (NCBI taxonomy): Eukaryota > Metazoa > Arthropoda > Malacostraca > Isopoda > Trachelipodidae > Trachelipus > Trachelipus rathkii. The sequence goes on from JABUQX010037968.1 coordinate 58,008, forward strand.
GTGGAATTTATTTATTAATTTTTTTTATACATAAAACATTTCCTAAAGTCACAAGAAAGACAGAATAATCTTGATTTTGGAACTTTTCCGGGTAGGAAAAAACATAGAACTGGTATATTAGCTATCTTTAAAAATTTAATAAAATAATATATAATTGCACATAATATTTTCGTATTAGAATTTTAGCTAAATATAAAGCAGAAAAGATTTAATAAGCCTCTCATGTTGATTATGTTACTTTATATATAATATTTTCATGAGGTCTTGACTTATATTTTCTAAAATATGATTCAGATTTTTGCTTAAGTCACTCCACTATATGCAGTAGGAAGTAAGAGCATTGTCAAAATTAATTATACTTAGGTAGTAATAGTATACTGGACTTCAATTTTAATTATAAGTAATATATATATATAAAATTTTTTAAGTCGATTAATAATAAAGTTAAGATAATAATAGTAAATAAAAATAAAAAATTATGTATATAAAAATTTTTGAACTAGATGGAGATGTTAGTGAAACCACACCAATCCTCAGTCGAACAGTTCCTATGGTACTTTAAATAACCTATTATTATAGCTTAGGATTATGGGATTATTTATTATATTCAATTTTTATATAATTATCATAAAGTCAAAGTCTCACTAGAATAAGAAAGCTTAACATATTATATATTAATCTTGAATGTGAGGTATTATTTTATTAATCCCTAACGTTATTATTTAACTTTTTAATGGACCATATATATATTAATCGTATAGGATCTAACGAAAATGTTTTAAAAAAATAATACTGATAGTAATAGTTTATTTTTTTTATATTTTGGTGTTAAAATCTGATAAATTTATGAAGCTTAAAATTTATTTTTAATACTATATCTTATTTGTAACCTTTATTAATATATCATTAGTATTTTTGGAGAAGGTTTATTTATATATTTATATATGTTTTATTGTTATAAACTATAGTAAAAAAAATAAATAGTGACTAGTTAATTATATCAAATAAAGAGCATATTGCGCTAGTAGTGACATCATAAATATCTTTTTACAATATATAGATCTTTATAAAATAGTTTAATATAATGACAATATCTTTGTCGTATATTTAAATATTTTTATATTTATAATAGCAGAAAGAATTTTAAAATTGCAATTATATCTTTGGTAACGTACTGGTTTTTGGAAAATTTAATTTTATCTTATTTGTTTTATAAATGGTACCAATAGTTCTGTAGGAGTAGCCAATCATATCTGAATTAGATAGGTCCGGCTCATTTTAAGACATAATTTAAAACTACGTATTAAATAGTATATAACGATAATTGAAGAAATAAAAAATAATTATATTTGGAAAAATTTAGGATCAAAAATCGAGGCAATTGTAGTAATTGTTAAGTATCCCAGCTAAATATTATAATATATAGTTAAACTTGATACTAAATAACGGGGTTTAAGGGAATTAATTATTTTATGATAAATTTTTATCTAATATAATAATCACAAGTCTCTCAATAATAAGTAGAAGCTCAACAACGTATCTTGATGTAGTATATATATAATAATATACCGTTTATTATTATATGGATATCGACAAATTAAGGTAAATAGTCGCGTAATAAGATAGGCCTTAATAAATGTTTAGATGTTTTTATATATGAAATATTAAATAAGGAATATATAATTAATTTATTTCTATTTTATTCTCTTCGTTGCTCAGTTGTATGAAATTAATATTTACATATACCTATAAATATGTATATTGTCTTTATTGATATTATCTTAGATCTATCTTAACCATTTATATCAGCGTTTTAGCTTAACCCTCCTACGTGGGTTGTGGGAATCCCTTTAATTTTATCACCGTGTTTTGTGTTTTTTATAAAGAAATTTTTTTTAAGGTCTCACAAGATTGATATGACAGCATATCTCTCCTCTGGGAATGTCGCCCGGTTCTCTCTCCCGGGTTTAATAATACACACTCACTTAGACGCCCAAAGTATTAAGATCGTTAAAAAAGTTAAAATTAATGCAATTCTTTTCGTGAATCATTTTTTATTATCCTAATCCGCAGTGCCAATGACTTGTAGCTCTTATAACTTCTGGTCTCATCCTGCTCTACTCGCTTTGGTTGCTGCGAATTTAATTTTTCTACTTTCTGTTTATAAAGCATCTCCCATGTAAGAGAGCCAACATCATCCTTCTTCGCCGAGCTTGCCCTTCATCTCTCCGGTCCATTGCTCATCCTCCTTGCGCAAGATGTTGATATATTGCTGCATTAATTTTACATCGAGCTCTACTCATATTGTATTATTCTCAGTTATTTAAAAGTTATATAGAACTTTTGTAAAATAATTTCTGTTTGAATTTTGAATTAAATATAAGAATACAATAGATTTAGTAATCTTTTAATGTATATAACTTTTGTACCTCGTAAGTGATTATGGTTATATCATTTTAATATTAGAATCTATTATATATATTTTACATTAATAATAAATACCTATAATAAGTAATACATAATATATTAACTAATAATAAACATTATAAATCAAAATATTCTTATTCATTTTTTAATGACATAAAGTAGTATATTATATATATTATAATATTATAACCTTTATAATTATTGTTAAGAGATTAATAATGATATATTTATAATAATTAAAAAATAATGTATAATATTTTTTTTTTTAGGTATAAAATTTGATTAAAAGAAGCTTTATTATTTACTTATTTTAACTCTTAATGCACTATCATACGGTGATAATTTAATGGGATATTTTTATTATAATTGCGCCTATGTGTATTAGGGCTGATAAGAACATATTTGCTCGACTGATAGCACTATAAAAGAGCACAGCATACGCCTGAGTATTTGTTGGAGACTCCGTTTAGAATACTAAACTATAAGACGGCTGTCAGCTATTATTAGATTCGGCTTTGTAGAAGAGTTTAAATAATATAGCTATTTGAGATGTCACATTAAATGTTCTCCTCTGAAACTCGGGTATTATTCTAATTCAGGTCAGAACGATTTTGTAGCTCTATAACTTGGTAACGTGGGTGGGGTTCGCATTTTTCCCCATTCTCGAAATTCCTAATAAGTCGTTATGGGTTGATTTGGTTATAATTCATATAAGTACGTGGTTTTTGAATTTAATGTGATCTTGATTGGTTTTATAAAGTCCATCCCCTCCCATGTAAGAGAGCCCAACTTATATCGTTCGCGAATGTAAGCTCCGTCCTCTGTCTCCTCCTCTCCGCGGCTCAATTTTCCAAATGACAATTTAGGTTCGTTTAACAAAGTTAACCCGAATTGAAGAAAAATATTCGGAAAATTCCTGAATAAAGGAACACAGGGAATTGTAATTCTTCTAACTTCTAATACGCGTACGGGTTTTCCGGAATTTATTTAGAATTTTAATTTCATATAACCGCAGTCTGAAAAAAGAGCCAACATATCTTGATGTTGGCTGTTTTATTTTATGGATCATAATTAGGTCGCTAAGAGAAAATGTTTTCAAAATAATGGAGTTTTTTTTTTGAAAACCTTTGATTACAGAAGCTTTATTTTATACTCTTTTACCTTTGCAAGCCTAACGGTTCCTCTGCGTGCGTGATTCTTATAATTCGTTTCACTATTCATCTGTTTTTCTTATATCCTTCAGTACTTCTAAGCAAGAGAGATCAGCCTCCAATATCTGGATGTGGGCTGTTTCAAAACAATTCTGTGACCAATATTAGATCGTAAAAAAGTTAAAAAATAAATCATTTTTTTTCTTCTTCTTCGAAAAAATTTTTATTAAAGCAGCAAGATTATATGCCTCTTGATAACTTGGTACGTCCTACGTCGTGGTTTTGGAAATTCTAATTTTAGCTTTTTGTTTTTTACAAGCATCTCCCATGTCTAAGAGAACCACATTCATCTGAATGTAATCCGGCTCATTTTAAAGACATAATTTAAGTCGTTTAAAGTTAAGAATTGAGAAAAAAAAATTCGGAAAATTTTAAAATAAAGGTAACATTATTAAGACAGAGTCCGTGGGCACCATCCCTTCCCTTAGGAATTTAAATTTAGATTTTTTCTGAATAACAAAGTCCTGAATTAAGAGAGCCAAACATATCTTGATGTATGGCCGTTTTATAATTTTATGGACCATAATATAAGGTCCGCTAAAATGTTTTAAAATAATGGAGATTTTTTTTTTTTTGAAAAATTCAATTAAAAAGCTTTATTTTAACTCTTTTTACCTTTGCACCTACGGGGTTTTTTTGGAATTTTTTTATTTTGTTTTTTATAAAGTAAATGTATTAAACATGAGAGACAGCATATCTGGATTTGGCCCGTTTAAAAACTTGACCAATTATTAGATCGTGTTTTAAAAAGTTAAAAAAATAAATGCAATTCTTTCCAAATTTTAATTAAAGCAGAAGATTGTAGCTCTTATAACTTGGTACGTCCGTGGGTTTGGAAATTTAATTTACTTTTGTTTTAAAAGCATCTCCATGTAAGAGAGCCCATTTCTGAATGTAGGCCGGCTCATTAAGACATAATTTAAGTCGTTTAAAATGTTAAAGAAATATAAGAAAAAATTTTTCGGAAAATTTGAATAAAGGAAACAAGGTTTTTAGTTCTTAATTAATACCTACGGGGTTTGGAATTTATTTAGAATTTTCTTTCATAATAGCAAGTCCTGAATAAGAAAGCCCAACATAATCTGTGATTGGGCCGTTTATATCTTTATGGAACGCATAATTAGGTTCGCTAAAATGTTTTAAAAATAATGGACGATTTTTTTTTTGAAAAATTGATTCAAGAAGCTTTATTTAACTGTTTTACCTTTGCACCTACGGGTTTTGAGAATCTTATATTCATAATTTGTTTTTTATAAAGCATTTCCTTAGCAAGAGAGACAGCATATCTGGATGTGGGCTTTTTAAAAACATAGACCAATATTAGTTTCGTTAAAAAGTTAAAAATAAATGCAATTCTTTCGGAAATTTATTAAAGCAGGCAAGATTGTGCTCATTAATAACTTGGTAACGTAACGTGTTTGGGAATTTAATTTTAAAATTTTTGTTTTAATAAGAATCTCCCTGTAAGAGAGCCAACATTATCTGCGATTATAGGCCGCTAATTTTAAAGACATAATTTAAGTCGTTTTAAAAGTTAAGAATTGAAAAAATTTCGGAAATTTGAATAAAGGAAAAAGATTGTAACAAATTAACAAAATAATACCTACGGATTTGGGAATTTATTTAGATTTTTATATCATAAAGCACGTCATAAATAAGAGAGCCAACATATCATGATGTATGACGTTTAATTTTTGAATCCTTAATTAGGTCGCTAAAAATATTCTTAAAAATAAATTGGCGTTTTTTTTTGGAAATTTGATTAAAGATCCTTTATTTTATTCAATTGTACCTTAATACTTACGGGTTTGGGAATTTATTATATATTTTTTTTTTTTAAAAATTTCCCACACATGAGAAGATAGCATGATTCTGGGGTGTGGGGCGTTTAAAAACTAGACAAACTATTAGATGCGATAATGAATAAAAAAATAATTGAGTTTTTTTTGAAAAATTTGATTAAAGAATCTTTAGTTTTGGGAATTTAATTTTAGTTTTGTTTTATAAAGCATTTCCCATGTAAGAGAGCCAACATATCTGGATGTAGGCCGGCTCATTTTAAAGACATAATTTAAGTCGTTTAAAAGTTAAGAATTGAGAAAAAATTTCGGAAAATTTGAATAAAGGAACAAGATTGTAATTCTTCTAACTTAATACCTACGGGGTTTGGGAATTTATTTAGAATTGTTTTCATAAAGCAAGTCCTGAATAAGAGAGCCAACATATCTTGATGTGGGCCGTTTAATTTTATGGACCATAATTAGGTCGCTAAAATGTTTTAAAAATAATGGATTTTTTTTTTTTTTTTGGAAAAATTTGATTATAGAAGCTTTATTTTAACTCTTTTACCCTTGCACCTACGGGGTTTGGGAATTTATTTATATTTGTTTTTTATAAAGCATTTCCTAAGCAAGAGAGGCAGCATATCTGGATGTGGCCCGTTTAAAAACATAGACCAATATTAAATCGTTAAAAAGTTAAAAAATAATGCAACTCTTTCGGAAAATTTTATTAAAGCAGCATGATTGTAGGTCTTATAACATGGTACATACGTGGTTTGGGAATTTAATTTTACTTTTGTTTTATAACGCATCTCACTTGCAAGAAAGCCAACATATCTGGATATAGGCCGGCTAATTTTAAAGACATATTTTAATTCGTTTAAAAGTTAAGAATTGAGAAAAAATTTCGGAAAATTTGAATAAAGGAACAAGATCGTAATTCTTGTACCTTAGTACCTACGGGGTTTGGGAATTTATTTAGAATTTTATTTCATATAGCACGTAGTAAATAAGGGCAGCCAACTTACCGCTGATGTGGGATGATTTCTTTTTATGGACCTAATTGGTCTGCTAAAATTTTTAAAAATTAAGGAGTTTTTTTTTGGAATTTGATTAAAGAAGCTTTATTTTACTCTTTTACCCTTTGCTACGCTACGGGGTATGGGAATTTATTTATATTTGTTTTTTATAAAGCATTTCCTAAGCAAGAGAGGCAGCATATCTGGATGTAGCCTGTTTAAAAATATAGACCAATATTAGGTCGTTAAAAAGTTAAAAAATAATGCTATTGTTTCGGAAAATTTTATTAAAGTAGCAAGATTGTAGCTCTTATAACTTGGTACGTACGTGGTTTGGGAATTTAATTTTACTTTTGTTTTATAAAGCGTCTTCCATGTAAAAGAGCCAACATATCTGGATGCAGGCCGGTTCATTTTAAAGACCTAATTTAACTCGTTTAAAAGTTAAGAATTGAGAAATAATTTCGGAAAACTTGAACAAAGGAGCAAGATTGTAACTCTTGTAACTTTGTACTACATTGTTTGGGAATTTATTATTTTATTAAAGCAAAAAATTGTAGCTCTTATAACGTAGAAGATTTTAGGATATTTGCGAAAAAGTTTGTGGTATGTGCGAATGTGGTTTATTATATTAGGAAAGTGCGAGAGGATGATTTGTACGTACCAGTGTTTTCTGTGGTTGGAGCGGTAGGGATGGCTATAGTGATCCATCGTAAGTATGGACACATGGGGAAATTTAAATTATGGGAATGTATGAAAGAGAGAGTGTTTAATCCTTGGTTGCGAAAGATCGTGAATGATGTAGCGACTACGTGTGAGGAATGTCAGAAAGGGAAGTATCAAAGAATGTATGTGAAACCTCCTGTGTTGCGAATGGACGTGAGTGAACCTTTTGAGCTAGTGGTGATTGATTGTGTTTCGTTACCGGTGACTGCATGTGGGTATGTAGGAATGGTTGTGATGGTGGATCATAAGAGTAAGTTTGCGTATGCTGTGCCTGTAAAGAATAAAACTAGTGCGAATGTGGCTATGGTAGTGAGAGAAGTATTGTTGCCAATGTGTGTGTGTAAACCGAAGCGAATGTTGAGCGATAATGGACCAGAGTTTGTAGGGCAGGCGTTTGAGGAAATGTTGAGTGATTGGGGGATTGAGCATGTGAGGACTACCCCGTATATGCCTAGTTCGAATGGTTTGGCTGAAAGAACGGTACGAACGTTGAGTGAGATGTTACGAATGATGAGTGAACGAGAGAATGAATGGGATTATTGGATAGGAAAAGTGTTGTGGGCATATAATATGACTGTACATAGGGCTAATGGTATGTCTCCATGTATGTATGTGATGAATTTTGAGAAGTTTGTTAAACCTAAGTTGGGATTGCCTGAAAGTGATAGGGAAGTGTGGAGAAAGGGAGTTTGAAAGCTTGCATTTTGCAGGTATGGAGATAAAAGTTTTGAAGAGGGTGATTGTGAAAAGGGTCTTTGAACTGTGAGTAAGATGAGAGAGAAAGTTTGGAGGGGCCGTATATTGTGAACAGGTTTGGTCGATGGGTTAGTATGGTGTTAGAGAAGTGAGAAGGATGTGTATTTGTGAATGAGTTTTAGAGCG